>CAKNWU010087498.1:0-12385 GCA_932072015.1 Andricus quercustozae | reverse complement strand
TTTTCCTATTAAAATATGTTTTGCCAGGGTAAAGACGAAGTTTGGAACAGTAATGCGTCGCGTCTGGGCCGATCTCTGGCTTTCCTCATAAACATGCTTTGCCGTTGTAAAAGTAACACTTGGTCCAGTAATGTGCCATCACTGGGCCAGACTCCGGCTTTTCCTATTAAAATATGTTTTTCCAGAGTAAAGACGAAGTTTGGAACAGTAATGCGCCGCGTCTGGGCCGATCTCTGGCTTTTCCTCATAAAACATGCTTTGCCGTGATAAAAGTGATACTTGGTCCAGTAATGTGCCATCACTGGGCCAAGCATCGGCGGTAGATTGACGAATTTGAATATCCAATATAGGCAGCCAGTACGGGCACAACACTGGGCATATTAAAATGCCGATAATTGGCCCCATAACATTAGCCGATCTTTGACTGCCGAAATTAGACCGAGCCTAGGACGTGTGTTCAATTCCGTTAATTCGCACTTGGGATATTCGGCACGGCAATGAGCCGATGCTGTGCCGAACTCTGGTTTTCTCAAATTCAGAATTATTTGCCATAGTAAAAGTGACACTTCTCCCAGTAATATGCCGTCGCTGGGCCAGACTCCGGCTTCTCCACATAAAACATGCTTTGCCAGAGTAAAGAAGAATTTAGGACTAGTAATGGGCCATTGCTGGGCCAGAATCTGGCTTTTATTCTGAAAATATGATTTGCCGGAGAAGATAAGATATTCGGCACGGCAATAAGCCGATGCTGTGCCGAACTCTGGTTTTCTAAGATTCAGAATGATTTTCCGTAGTAAAAGTGACACTTGTCCCAGTAATATGCGGTCGGTGGGCCGGACTCTGGCTTTTCTACTTGCGAAACGGGATGCCGTAACAAATGTGACAATCGGCTTATTATAGTTCCGATACTGGGCCAAGCTTCGGCTGAAGGTAGGCAAATTTGAAAAGCCGACAAAGGCCGCTGTCGTTGGCCCAGAACTTGGCCGATTCAAACACAGAGATTGGCCCGAAAACAATAGCCGACTGTTGGCTGCCGTGATTGGGCCAATATTGTGCCGTATTTTCAGCTTTGGCAATTCGCACTTGGGAGTAATAATGATAAAATTACCATTTTTATTCACGAAATATACTTGAAAATATACCATCGTTGTGTTCATGCTGAGCGAAACATTAATTTCAAAAATCAATTCAATTATTCTAAAAGAACTTTGAATATAAATGTAACTTTAAATGAGAAACATTTATATTGAAATATTTTCTACCCGGAAAAAATAATTGATTCATTATTTTGGTTATTAAAAGTAAATAATTTTGATTTGATTTAACAATAAATAATTTTTGAATAAATATTAATTGTATTGAGCCACTATAGTAAAATATGACGACCACGTTAGGCTGGATTTGGATGAGTGAAAATGTCAAAAAAAAACGTTAGGTTTCGTCATAAAATAGTTCAGATATTAGCGTAGGTTTCATAACATCGCATGCAGGCATCAGATTATAGAATATAAAATTTGCCTGAATGAGGTCGAAATTAAGTCGAATCGACGTCACTTCGACGTTGATTTTTTAAACCCTGTAAATTGCAACAAATTTTGATGAAATCAATTAAATTGCAGTAAATGATCATTTACAAAGTATCTCTGGAGCATAAAATACATAGTCGAAACCGAATATTTTTTCGACGGTAATTGCGATTCGACCATCATACGACGGTTACGACGTCGATTCGACGTCACCATTCTGACTGGGTAAAGTGAACGAAGTTAAGAGTAATTCTGATTGATTTTCTTAGAGATTAAACCAACTTTAATACTGCTCCATGCAATATTTTTTAGTCAATAGCAACATTTCTCTGTTCCCTGCTCCAATATAATTTATGTAGTAAATTATACTTATAAATAAACTGTGAATATTTAAAGGTATAATAAGGATATTCCGAATATAAAAGAAATCATATATGTTCGAAAGAAACAAATGTTTATTTGAAATAGCCAATATCGGAGCACGTGCTCCGATATGGGAGTACGTGCTGGAGTCTGTGGCGCATGATTATTTGGCTGTTTGCTGCTCTAGGCCTGGGGAAGCTCGACCTCGGAAAACTAGACGTCTTTCGTACTTGTAACTGACATATTTCGAATTTTTTCACTTGAAACTGATGAATTCATTACACGTGGCGTGGTCTCCATCTCACGAACCGCACGCTGTCACACGCGAAGAAAATCCGACAGGAAAGACCGACGCAAGTCCAGACCGCATAGAGCGCCCTAGCGCAAGCGCAATACGTCTATGTGTCAAACTTGGGGCCCTGCGCAACACAAATCAGCGGGAAGCGGAAATTAGTTGATCACGCGTTCCGCTTTTTCCGCAGTTTCGCATGCGTAAGCGTCGCGTAGGTTTCCAACCGAAGACACATTTTCAGGGCACATTTTGCATATTGTATACGTGGCTAAATTAAATGATAGTTTTTAAAATACCGGGAAAATAATTAAACTATAAAATTAACCAAATTGGTCAATTTTTTCGTCTAAAAATGTTACTAAACATAACTGTGGCTGTGTGTTGGAAAAAAGATAATACATTTAACTATTTTTTGGCTCAACTGCTGTTGTGTGGTAAATGTAACTACTTCCATTTTACCAACAGAGCTGTGGTTCAGTTTACTATTTCCGACTTGTTAACTTAACAACGAAGATCAGTTATTATTACTCATTTTCCACAGTTAGTTGCTTTGTGAAAGTAGTGTAATTGTTTCAACTAAATGTATTAATAATCCCAACTGTAGTATTCAGTTTCACTATTCAGTTAATATTACTACTTCGACGTAGTCAATTCTACTACTGAATACTTGTTATCGTTTTAACTACTTAAAATAGTAATTTGAACTACTATGGTTTAACTATAAGAAAGTAGTTGGATTCACTACTTTCTAATCAACTACATGACTTAGTTGAATATTTCGCAGGCATTTTTTCAGTGTAGGTAACACAGCTAGAAATTTAGGTAATACAGCTACATTTTTTAGAAGAGAAAATCGAGCTGAACGTTTAGCTGGGATAGCTAAACCAATTTCCCAGTGTGTGTATTGGAAATAGCAGCTGAAATAATATAATACCTTTGTTATTTAGAGATCATATAGCAATACATTAATAATTTAAAAATTATCATTATCTCTCACCCAGCATGCATGTGTACATCCTTGTGTCCTTAAAAATTCATTTGTCTCCACTGGCTTTCATTGCCACAAACTGAAGAACAACGCCTTTTTGCTAAGAAATCTTTTTAATATATTTGTGATGCTCTATCGTGCATTTTGTGGCGGATCATAACAAAGTGGAATTGCTGATGCCTCTAATAGTGAAATTCTCAATAATCCCACAAAAATCGAGTGAAAACTCGTAGAACTTCTTGAAAAATGAAACATTTTTTAAAATTCCTTAAAAATAATTACATCTTAGAAATTCTCTAAAGTTTCATTAAATCTTATGGAATCTTCCATCTCTTTTGAAATCCTATAAATCTCAGAAACATTTTACAATCATGTGAAATTCTTTCAAATTTTGCAAATACCGTAAAAATTCCTTAAAATCTTCAAAATATTTTATATTTTTTAAAATCATTAATAATAATTTCTAAGACATTTTTAAATTTCAAGATGAAATTGTGTATGAGCCTACGAAATTATTTCAAATCCGATAAAATTCTTCGTAATTTTTTCAATTTCCTTCAATCTTGTAAACTTCCTAGAAATTGTTTGATGTACCTAACATCTTGTAATCTTTATTATCTATTATAATTCCTTTGAACATGTGTTAAAACTTCAAAATTCTCTGAAATATCATTAAATCTGATAAAACCCTATGAAAGCCCTTGAAATTTTTTAAATCTACTGAAATCTATTAAAAACTATTGAATACTGTTAAAATCCTCTGAAATCCCTGGAAAACTCTAAAAAAAATTGGATCCCTTGATGTTTATAGAAATTCGCTATAATCTTCTGAAATCTTTTTATTAATTTTGAAATCCTATATGAATCACAAAAATATTGTACAATTCCTTGAAATCCTTTAAAATGGTACAAACACCGTAGAAAATCCTTAAAATCTTCTAAATATTTTATATCTTTTAAAATCATTAATAACAATTCCTCAGACATTTTTAAATCTCATGAAATTATTGTGTATAATCCTACGAAACTATTTGAATTCCGATACAATTTTTGGAAACTTGGTTAATTTCTTCAATCTTGTATAATTTCTAGAAATCTTGTGGAATACCATAAAACATCTTGAAATTTGTATTGTCTCTTAAAATTACTTTAAACATGTTTAAATGTTTGAAATCCCCTGAGACCTCATAAAGTCTCTGCACATTTCTTGGAATTTTGTAAAACACCGTAAAATATGTTAAATCCTTTCAAATCAATTAACATTTTTCAAATCTTTACCGTTTCAGAGATCCTACAAAATCGCGTATTTCTGGTAAAATCCCTACAAGTGTATTCAAATATTTGAAATCCCATGAATTATCTTGAAAATTCTAATAATTCTAAAAATAACTTCAAAAACTTGAAAAAATTATAAATCTTCTGCAATCAGATTTAACTTCATAAAATCCCTTCAAATCTCTGGAAATCTTTTGGAATCCCTTAAAATACTCAAAAAAATCCTTGTTTTTACTTTAAATCTATTAAAATCCTGTAAAACCCCTTGAAGTCAGTTGAAATCATTGAAATCTCTTGAAATCTTTTAAAATTTCGATTTTTGAGATAGGGGATTTAATTTTAGCTAATCAGCGAAGAAGTTTAAAAATATTATTAAAGCATTCGTGTCATTTTTGCAAGATGGTAGCAAAATAGTTGCGTCGTTAAAAAAGTATCAATAAGTGTATTACTCATATCATTTTCAAATATTATTCTTCAAATTTAGTCTTGAAAATTGATTGAAATTATTAGAATGAAATGAAATCTGGCACAGGTTAGCTAGCTCCTACGCATTTTGTATATACTTTATTTTATGCATATAAATATTACTGATTATAAAATGAGCTGACGAATTATATTCATACAGTTTGACGACGTTTCGATCACAGCACTGTACAAAATTCCCAAATAAACATACATTTTTTAGGAACAATTGTGTGCACGCATGTAGGAAAATATTAAAGCAAATGCATGTAAACCTGAAAAGGGCACGTACTACGTGCACAATTTCAGATAATTTATAAATTGGAGGTACGAAGGAAAGTTTAACTTACCTGAGTTGTGTGCTTCACTGAATATCTAAATATGGACGTCTTGCTGATTTATTAGCAGAAAACTCTTTTCTAGCATTAACTGTTTATATGGAAAGAGAAACAAAGAAAACGAATCACAGAATGAAAAAAGTTGTACCGACTCTTCCGTAGTTCCAATTTCCGAAATAATATACATCAATAATTGCTGGATAAATAGTGGCGCCACAATGGTCACGTAATAAAGCGCGCACGTTTAAACTTAATAAAAACGTTGAAAATATTAAATGTTTATCTTGAAATTCAGAAAAAAATTATAAACTATAACTCAATGAAAATATTCTTTAATTCAGTCTGTATTCTTATCCCAGGGGAGCGAACACTTACCAAAGTTATACAGAAAAAAATCATTGATTTAAGTTTGCCAGGATTAAAGAAGCTTAATAATATTTAAATTTGTTGAAATTCAAAGGAATAATAATATAATAACCATGAAACAAAAACTTTATAATCAGGATACATTCAATGAACAGATACGAAAAATAACATTGAAAACTATTTCTTTAACATAGTTTTAATTTTAAGAATTCGTTTGCAATTATAATCACAATATTAAATCTAGATTAAATGTTTTCACTTAGAGATTATTGACAGATAAACTGATTACACATTATAATTTCTGTTATTTTATGAAAGTTTTTGCCTTTGCAATATTTTCAAAATAACATTAAATGATATATATTTAGAAATTCGTTTAATGATGATAGGGAATGACATCCAGTTTCTCAGGACCACCTGCCGAGAAAGATAATTGAATTTCTCGGAACTACATGGATAGTGATAAAATGGTTTCTTCTTTCAAACCTGACATTCGAGTCTGAGAATTTCATCATCAAAAAAAATTCGTTAGGAATAATTACTTTTTTGTTTTTGAATTTAATCATGTCAGCGCTTGCATTATTAATTTTCGAAATTTCGATTTCACATGGTATTGTAACTTTCTTTTTTGCTGTGAAAGCCTTTTTTCGTATAATTGCCAACAATAGTTATAAGCTTAAATAAAGTCTAAATTAAAAAAAAAAAAATTTTACTCCTATGTTAGAGAATGAGATTTCAAACAAATCCTTTAAGTACATACAAAGCAATAGAGTGCAATGCAATAAACCTGTTTTCGAAAAAATGTTGGTTATCTGGTTCTATACTGCCATCTTTTAATTGTGCTATAAATTTCCTATAAATAGAAGATATAATTGATTTGAATTTTAAACTTATCAATATTTAATTATTGATTTATAATGTTTTGTTATGCAATTTATAAATTTTGGGTGCCGCAAAGCTTCATTTTGAATTTAGCTAATTGTGATTCTTAAGAAATAAACAATTGTTCAATATTTAAAACATGAATTAGAAATTTTGCAATTTTAAGGTTTACATTTTTATGTTTTGGAATACTAAAGCCTTTTAATTATTTTGCTTTTAATAAATGAACAATTATATCCAAAAACACATACGGTACAAAATTATTTTTCACGACGAAATTAAACAAATAATGTTTTGCACCAATAACATTATGTTTAAAAAAATTATATAAATTTCCTGTCACAAGCTGCGATGGCTAGATAACATTTATAATCATATTTTTATTTTAATTGTAATTATTCCATTGAAGTGTACTATGGGTGTATAGGACAAAGATATAGACCTATGTACATGTGGCTAGGGCTTCCCAATTTCACACTAATTGTACTCATATATGTATGCAATATAACGCGCTATGTTTAGGGGCCAGGTTCTTCCAAGTGACATAGTTCTGTCCTAATGTGTAAATAACAAAGACGTTATGTTTGAATAGAAACAAAACATGCACTCATGGTTACGTTTCCGGGGCTTACCCAATGCCATGAGATGTGTCGCATATACGCAACCATCAAGATAACACAGCTCCACAAAAAAAAGTTGTCTACCCCAGAAACCATAATAGTCTTATCCTACGTTTTTGAGGTCGCTGAATCCAAATACGGGGCTTGTTTGGCTCCATCACGTCAGATTTCGACCCTAACCTAAAAAAACATGAAATTCGCTGATTTCAGGTGAAACATGATTCGTACCCATGAAAAGTGGTCATATCCTATGTTTTCGAGGTAGCTGAATACGAATCCGGCGTCGTTGTGGTCCTCTGACGTCACGCTTCGTCCCTAACCTAAAAAAACTGTGAATTGGTTATTTTATGTAAAACATGTATTTTTTCATTGCAAAGTGGTCATATCCTATGTTTTCGAGGTCGCTGAGTACGAATTCGCATCAAGTTCCTTTCAAACCACGCCCTTTTTGAGCATCGCACTCCTTTATCTCCGAAGGATCGACGAAATAGATTCCTCTTCCTTTTAACTCCTTTCTGTGTATTTTCTCTCTTCAATGTCCAAAAAAAGTCTGCCATCATGTTTATGTCCCACCTGCCTTGATAGCGACGTTCCATTTCTTTAATATCTTGATGGAATCTTTCCCCATGCTCTTCACTGTAATCGTCATATTACATCCCATTTTACCGAAAATTTGTATCATACTCCTCACGATTCTTTTGTAATTAGCACTCTTGTGGTTCCCTAAAAAGTTTTCAGCAACTTTCTGTAGGCTCAAGCATGGTTTTTTTGCACTTTGTTTATAGTTGTGACGAAACTCTGATCCCTAAACATTTTTCGGATTTAAGGTCTATCGAATATTCCTGTTTTTAGTTTTGCATCCGATAATTCTGGAAATTGCCCTTGAAGATATATAAAACAGCTATCTTCTTCTTCTAATGCTGATACAAACTGCTTCACTATGCCCAGTTTTATATACAGAGGTGGCAGTGAAACTATTGCCAATGGATCTTTTTATAATGATTAGATCGGTCTCTACTATACCACAAGCATAGGATACATGGGTGTTTGACGTCACCTGAATGCTGATCCAGAATTATTCCCAATATTTTGAAATCCCCACAAATCCGCCAACGGTGTTCTGAATATTTCAATTTATCTAATACAAACTTGTTATTTTCGTAGTTCTCTTTTAACGTACATAGTTGAATGTGCTACCTGTAGGGGAGCAAAAACATAAGTATTGTGAAGCAAAACAGCTTTCAAACTTCTCTTACAGGAATCTATAAATAGTCTCCATTCGATGACTTTCTAAATCTAAGAAAAACTAAGTTTTTCTTTTTGAGTGTAGAAACCAAGAACTCACTTGTTTCTTTGGATATTCCTAAATCTCTGATGAGATCATTCAACTCTTCTTTTTAAAATAATTTTGGTTTCTTTTATTTACTTCCTACATATTCGCCGTCACTGTCAGATTCACTGCAGCATTCTTCTTCACTAGCGTCTTCTTTGATCTTTAAGCTCTCTAGAGAAGAAATACATTCAATTCCTTCAATATCTTGCTCAACTTTTTTGCACATCTTGATGGGTCTCATTACTTTTGAAACATCGACGTAAGCAATCCTTTTCTTATTTTTTTGTTGAATCAAGTTACATCGTTCTTGCAGAAGTAGCAATCCTCTTCACAAGTGGGTTCTGACCATAAAGTTCAGTTGTGATCTACAATTCTCGCATATTTTATGTGGCATCCATTCTTTATCCTGACCAGCAACTGTGAGATTATAACAATCTTCGTAAATCCGTCTGATCTGCTCAGAAATTGTTCTAAGAGATTTTGGTTGATAGAATTCACTGCATACGTAACATAATGAATCAGGGTCTCGGTTGCAATGGTGTTTTAAGGAAGTAGATTTAGGATCAACTTGTGATTTAGGAACTTCAGGTGAGTCTGCCGACCTAGGGATGATAACCCTCATACCTCCCCAGGGCTAAGTATGAGGGCTTTCCGACTTTGACGAGGATAAATTCAACTCGTCGTCGGACACACTACGGCTTCATCCTCACACCCTAATGCACAGAATCTGTCGAAGTAGCAGGATTTCGTCACTCTTTCAAGCGACAAGATAACTCTGAGATAAAATAACAAAAATGCATGCATGATCTGATATCCAAACATACAATTATGCAGTGCGAGGACGTACGAATTGCTGGTTCGCACGTTTGTTATCTGGACAATGCTGTCAAGGGCATCAACTGATTTTCGACTAGCTTTCAATTTTCGCTGAACGAGGAATGGCATGAGTGGCGAGTCTGGTCTGTTGCGTTAAGAGTTTTTCCGAAGTTACGTATCCAAGATTAAAGGCTGGGATCGTGGTACCGAACGGACTCACATAAAATTATCAATTCACCGTTTTTTTAGGTTAGGGACGAAGCGTGACGTCATAGAACCACAACGACTCCGGATTCATACTCAGCGACCTCGAAAACATAGGATATGACTACATTTCATAGGTACGAATCATGTTTCACCTGAAATCACCGATTTTCATGTTTTTTGAGGTTAAGGATGAAATCTGACGTGATGGAACCAAACGGACCCCGTATTTGGATTCAGCGACCTCAAAAACGTAGGATAAGACTATTATGGTTTGTGGGGTAGACAACTTTTTTTTTGTGTAGCTGTGTAATCAAATAAATTATTATTAGCAAGGGCGTCAGTACAATTTTTCATATGTAAAGTACGAATTATATTTTTGTATCATCCTCAAAGTACCAACTCTATATTATATTGCCCATTAATTTCAACATAGTTGTCCTCTTATTAACGTAATAATATGACTAAATCATCGTGAAGAACATTCAACGAATCCCTTCTCAGCTGCCTTTAACTAAATCGGCAAAAAAAATTCAATTTAAAATAATCACCCCACACACCTTCCCAAGACACTAGTTTATATCCTAATCCCCACAGTAATATTCAACAACCCCTGAAGACAACTCCTAGTACTTTTAACGAACCCTGTATCAGCTAACTTCAAGTAAAACTGTCAAAAATTTGTATAATTTTAAATAATTACCCCAGACATCATCCTAAAACTCTAGTTCATATCATCATTCCCATGTTTTTTAGATTGATGATTATTACTATGGAGATGAATGTATGAAATAGTGTCTTGGGAGGGTGTCTGGGGTGATCAATTTGATTTTAAAGTATGTTTGGCTGTTTTAGTTAAAGAATTTAATGTTACTGTGGAGATAAGCATACGAACTAGAGTCTGAAGAAAGCATCTGGGGTGATTATTTATAATTTGAAATCATATATTTGTTGTGTAGTGGTTAAAAGTAGCTGAGACGGTCTACGTTAAATGTACTAGATGTGGTTTTTTGGGTATTATTATTATTACTAGTGGGTGGTAACTGATGTGATAATTGTTTTGTTGGCCTTTTTTGTAAAGCTTGCAAAAGCATTAACTTCTTACTTACACTTTTTTCAATATCTATATTGTTAATTAGGACTAAGTGTTAGTGTTATTTGTTGTTTTCAGATAATTAATCTTGTTATTTTTAGTAAAATAAAGAGTAGCTCAGATCTACGATACACGTTGTCTTGTACTTATTCGCTAAGTTTTTCTTTGGAGTAGGTTTTTAGCGTCAGGTTTGATTTTGTAAATTAATTTTTGCTGCTTTGAAGAGCCTGGAATAGCGGAAGTTCCCGTGATTCTTATAGTTCGGCCAAGTAAATTAATGCATTCTCAGCGTAGTTATTATGTGATAGGGGTAGTTTTTTGAGAATTAATTTTTAAAGTTTTAGGGAGTCCCACAGAAACCTAAAATTCTGGCATGGTTGGTTGTTTTAATTCCTCATATTTGCTGTAGTGTAGGTGCTGGCTGCCAGCACCGTCACCGAAATTAACACATGAAGTAAATGCTCGCATTCCATTGTGAAGGTGCTCTTGGAACGCACCAGTTTTAGCGATGGCAACATTAATGCAAATATTTTTTCAGAATTCTCTTGTCGAGAATTTTCGCTGTAAATCCCGACGAAATGGGAGACACAGATGAGAGACAGATGGGAAACTCTCAACTGTGAACGTGAACTTTTAAATTGAAAATCTAATTATATTATTTAAGACTTGCACAGACGTGCACAGATCGGACACTTTCAACTGTGCATGTTGAAATCTAGACGTGCACCTGCTCGTGGGCAGTTGCCCCGTACACAGACGTACTATACCCCCGGATCTAGGACCACAGTATATTGTTCACATTTTGATAATATTCAGTAATTCTCCTTAATATTAATATTACAGTATATTGTGTACGCTTACTTGTAAATCCAACGAAACCCATGCAGACAAATAATAAAGAGATCATTGTTTCTAGATACGAGTAGAAATGACGATTGAGAACTGAAAATTAGTTTATGTAGAAAATCGTGATTGGTTCCTAGTTCTATAGTAACTCAAAGATGAGTTCAGGGACAAACGTTGTAGATCTACGATATCAGAATTTTCATATCTGCTAGACATATTACACACCGAATCTTGAGAACTATTTCCAAGGCCTATTTACTCTCGAATCTGACAAACCTTAACCAAACGATTTCACGCGATTCAAAACGGATTTCATACGATTTCAGATTGTTTGATACTGTAAATACCAAAGTCTCCGCATAGTTACTTTAACCTTGATGTTAACACTATGCTTTAAGTAGAATATGCACTGCCGCGAACGATGCCGAGGAACGACGACGGTATATCGAACAATTGGTTTAGCCTCGCATTGACTCGCTCCGAATCACTCCTTATTTTCACTGACTTCACTGCACAGTGGTCCGAAACAGCTAAAAAGGCGGAAATAATTACACTGCCCCTGTATGAGTTTTGCGAATAAGATGGCACTTAGTGCTTCTAAATGGATTTTTCGTGCTGAACACGAATCTGGGTTCAAAAACTTCCCATCGCGTCACGTTATTGAGAAAATAGGGATTGAAACCCCTAAAAACGGCGCGGCGTTTTTAGCCATTTTGGAAAAATTATAGAGGTGAACCATGACATGCTACAAACTTCGCTAATATCAGAAATTAAAGGCTGAAACAAGCCCTTTCAAGTGAGCCATATCTCAAATTAATCGCATGCGCCTTTATAGCGGGGGTGTGTGTTTTTTTCCAGGGGTGGAGGAAGAAAATGAAAACAGAAAGGATTTTAACATACATCTAGACAAAAATACACCCCCCGCTATAAGGGCGCATGCGATTAATTTGAGATACGGCTCATTTGAAAAGGCTTGTTTCA
>CAKNWU010087468.1:0-12788 GCA_932072015.1 Andricus quercustozae | reverse complement strand
AATTATATTCAGAGTAGTTCACCTTTTTTCTGATTCTAATTTGGTTAAAAAAAAAACTAATTTCATGGAATTCGTAGAGTCTTATCTATTATAATCTAAACCTGTGAATTAAAAAATTGATAAATTAAAAATATATAACCTTTTAATGCTTCTTTGTACTTTAAGAATCATTTTCTAGGCGAGTAAATATTTACTCAAAAAAAGGTCAAGGTCCTAGATCAGAATTAAGTAAAAAAATTGATTAACTCCTTCAAAAAAAAGACATTTTTAAAGTATCGTCAACCGCAAGTAGAGTGTATGAAGATATACGAAAAATCATCACTTAATTTGGAGCAAAACTCATTAATGATCAACCTGCATCTGATGAGAATCGAACCCAAGATTTGATAGCCAGCATATTGCCGCGCAGCTAGAAGTAAAAATGGACTATTGATCCGGTGTGATTTAAGGGATTTTAAAAATAAGGAAAATAGTTTTGTTGAAGCACAAAAAACCATTTTTCCACATTTTTTTCATATTGCTTTTTTAACAATTTTAAAAACTGATATAATTTAGATGAATGACACTTTATTTTGTGAGGTAACATATTCCCTACGATATCTAATTTCAAAATTTTTCAAAAAGCTACAGAGGCGCAACGTCTGAATTGTGTTCTGTCAACGTTTTTTTATTGTGAAAAACAAAAAAAAACGCATGACGAAAGTTTTGCTATGTTTTCTTTCGTTTTTCTTAACTAAGACCAAAGTGCCACATAGTTTTGAAATTTTGCCTATTGTAACTCCATTATTTTTCAATAATTTCTCATACTCAGCTTAGTTTTCAACCAAGTTTTTTTAAATGTGTAAAAATAATTGGTAAATTTCGAAAAATGTCTTTTCATTTATTGTCATTATTGTTCTATTTCTATTGTCATTATTGTTTCACTGATTCATCCAGTCAAAAACAATTCGGCTTTTTATTGACGGTTCCTTAAAATAAATTTATTTTTGAAGGGGTAAAGCAGTGAAATATTACTGAATTTCAGTGAAATTTTCATGGATTTCCAGTAACTAGATGGTCATTGATTGAAATAACAAAAAAAGTCACTAATTATATCAGAATATTTTCACTGATTCATGTTTAAAGAGGCATCCAATATGAAATCAAGGAAGCTTTAAAATAATTATACTTCAATATTTATTTAAAGGAAAATATATCAATGAACTATGAGCAGCTGTTAGGAATGGAACCCAGGATTTTACTTTCAATTACTTCGGCAGCCAAACTGTCTTGCAGCCATTGCTTGGCTGATATATTTCAAAGATAAATCACGCGTAAATCATGTCCAAGTTACATAAAGGCTTGTATGCAACATAGGCATCATTTACGCGTTTTATCAGCGCCTTTTCAGCTCTGAAAGTAGCCGTGTACACAACAGGCGGAGCGACAGTGAATGCGCATGTGCGGGGTACAATTATGATCATAATCGTACTCCGCACATGCACATTCGCTTTCGCCCGTGTGCAATTATTCTGTTGTCCAAACGTATAACTTTAATAAGAACTATTTTGCGTAACGCTTTTTTCAGTACTTATGCATGGGTAAGTGACCTCTATCGGAAATGTTACTAGGTAGAAGTATGGCCGCGTCAACGTTACCTTAAATGTTAGACATAATGAACTGGCAAATCATCCCTTTGTTACATAAACTATCGTTCGAGTAAGGGGACTGAGTTTGCCTTTTGGGTACACAATATATTATAAATATTAAGCATTATATCGATGGAAAACTTGAATTTGCATTGTTTTGTTACTTTATTTTTGGGCCTTGCAAGGAAGAAAAAGTTGGTTGACCTGCCTTCTTTAACCACCTGTTATAGTTTTATCCATTGAAAATGCTATGCAAATATCGAAAATTTCAATGTTGAGTCAAATGACGGAGATAAATATATAAATATATTTTTGTCCAACCCCATTGAGAACGCGCCATTGTATACACGCAAAGCAGGCGTAAAGTGGCGGCTTGCAGCCCAGTGACGTTTGCTCATGCGCACTCCGTCGCCGGGCCAACAAAAACTTTACGCTCGCTACACATGAAAGTTTACGCCCGCTACATAAAACTTTACACCTGCTACACATACACTGTCCGCCGCAAGTGAGAATATGGAGGAATTGATCTTTATATTTGAAAAAATTGTATTGCTAGACCCGACAGTCTCCTTTCTGCAAAGTACGCTATTTCTTCCTTTCACCTATAAGCTAAAATTGACAAGTATACGAAACATCCTCTATCTACTTCACATGCTTGTTTTCAAGGAGGGGGACAAAAAGTATGGTGTGTATCAAGGGCGTAAAGCTATTTTGCCTCGTGTGACTGCCGCCCTCGCTTTGCTCGGGCACCAAATTCACAGTCGCCAGAATAGCCTTCTTTACGCCCTCAATACACAATATACTATTTTGAGCGGGAAGCGCGAGTTCCAACAGACGCGCGCTCAATCTTGCTAGCGAAGCGAACCGCGCGCGTAACGCGTCATGAGAATGTGCCCGTCCAGCGAGCAGATTTTTTTTCTTCCAAACTGTAGCCAACGACTGATCAACCAAGACGTCAACCACATCTTAAAGAGACATCTGAAGTTTTCTTACGAACCTAAGCAGACTGAGGGAATAATTCTAAGAATGATGAACTTTTGGAAAGGAAAAAGATGACAAGAAGTGAGCAAGAGAAATGTAAGAAATATTACCTTGAGAGAAAGAGAAGAGAGAAAAACAGTTCAAACACTCTAGACCTAGATCCTTCCCAGCAGGGATGCCTTTTCGTCTAATGAGAACTTGTAAGTTTGCAAATTGGCAGTTTGAAAAAGTGATTTTCGGAATTTACATATTTTTACGATTTCAGGCAAATGTTATTCACCTAAAAAAGTTTAAAATCTGAAGAAATTGAATTCATCAATTTTGACCTTACGTCTCTCGGGGTCTGTATGTCTCAGGACCTTTGGCCTTGAAATTGATGAGAGGCCATACATTTCGAAGGAAAGGATTTCTCTCAAGTGGAAACTTAAAAATCAGTAAACCACACCTGAACTCTAAAGTTTTATGAAAACCCGCGCCAACTGGACGAAATTCGTCTTCTCCCGCTGATGTTCTCTCATGGAACAAAGGGTACACTTTTTCATATAGAATTATATAATCTAGGTTGCTTGCAAGTTTATGGCCTACCAAACGTATGCAGTAAACATACAAAATGTCTCCCGAAAATCGAGCATCAAGATTTATAAATAATCTTGGTTGTAAAAGAGATATTTTTACCAATGTTCAGTTTAAGTGTGCATAATTAATAAAACCGTCGTAAAAATAAGTAAAATGCGAGGAATACATATCCTAACGCGAAACGCGGGGTCCTAAAACGTGCGCGTCCTTTGCGCGCTCAATATTGCGAGCGCAGAGAGCTACGCGCGATGAGAATGTACTGCTAGGAGGTGGACAGATCTTTAATGATAATTTTACAAAAGTACTGCACATATACTCAAGCAGAATTAATTATTTCGTAAAAAAACTCAGAACCCTATATTTCTGAAGAGCAGGTGGTCTCGTTTTTGACAATGGAAGAGACGTCCCATCGAACTTACGCACAGGATCGTAGAAATGTACGCTAGTTTAGAAATGATATTTATGCAAGGGACCGCGATTCGAAAAGTTACTACCTGAAACCAGGACCGTGTCAATAAGTGTTCCTTATATATGTATATTCGCACAGTAGAAATTTATTTTAAAGATTAAAGAGCAATTTCATCAACAGTTCAATAAATTAATATAATTTTCTATTTTAAATTTTCAAACAAATAATCCACACATAAACAATACCTGATTAACAATATTTTCTCTTCCGTATATTAATATTAATATCCACATTCTAAATTATTCTTTACAACTATTGTCTTATATAAAACTAATTATAAAATTGAATACTAAAAAATATATAAATTATTTCCAGATTATATGAGAAAATTTTTGGACAAAGGGCCCTAGGATTGTGTAGCCGGGACTTTCAGAAAGAACATTGCGATAATTTAGTCAGTGAAGATTGCAACCGACCGACCCGGAATGGAAGGCCCGTGGCAAAGGGCCAATGGGCGCGTGCGAGGACCCTTGGATGAAACTCCAGGGCATGACCAGAATTGCTCAGACGCGTCATCCCCTGACCTAAGGCGTGCGGCCCATCCCCAACCCCTTTAGTGGTCAAAACAGGCGGAAACATGGCCTGACCCTCGTATATCAAATCCAGAAATTTTCTGCCAGCTTGCGACGAACGCGCGACGATCGAACCCTTTCGACCTCTTCAACTCTTACAAAGGGTCGACGGTGCTTCTTCAAATTGTCGTTAAACTCGATTTCGAGTCACAATCTGTTTACCGCAAATCAACGATGCATTCAATCAGAATGAAGCTTTGCAATATATTTTGATTCCTTTTTTTTCATTTCAAAAAGAACTGTTTTGTCAAAAATAAATATAATATGCTTTTGAAATATAACATTTTTGTATATTTTTAACTCTAGAACACACACGAAGAATATTTTAGTATCGTCATAAAATAAAAAACCCTAAAATTTCTGCAATGCATCTAATAAGTCTTTTGAAGTGAAACTTCTTTTGAGACGGGAATGAATTGATAAAAAGGAGCGATCGCACGAACGGAAGTCTCTGTCTCTCTCTTACAAGTAGTCTATACCTTCTCTGTCTAATCGCGTCTCCCTTTTTTGCGGCGATTAGCAATTGCTCTAAAAAATCCTCTTCGATATTCCCACTACTGCCACGATGATGAAAGCCTGTATATGCTCTCTCTCTCTCTCTCTCTCTCTCTCTCTGAACTCTTCTACTATGCGATCTCCTCAAAACTGATTATAATTCCTCATGAAGAATTTCAAAGTTAATCCATGAAAGTTTCACTTCTTCCGTGTGGACCCACTGCCATACACTGTTTTTAAAAATAATTATTACGATCTTTAATTGGATATAATTTTCTCACTTTTTAAACCAAGAAATGGGAATTGATATTCAGGACGAAATCTGAGAAACGGGAAAATAAATGACTGAAACGGCAAATTCTGGGTTGAGTCAGGGCAACCCCCTGTATGTCACATTTCGGCAACTCTCATTTCTAAAAATATGTAGTCAAAAACAAAAAAAATGGGAAAAAATGCGGCATGTGACATATATATGCTGCGACTCACATTTGCGGATTGTCATATTCACGGTGAGTCACACTGCGTGTTTATTAATTAATTAAATATTGAATTTTATAATCCAGTTTTATGAATTTTTTGAAGACATGTGTTTAATATTTTTATTTTTTCTCTGTAATGTACGGCTCTTTGGGTTTTTTCAACAACACCAATTTTTTATGTCGGGTGCTAGCTTATTGCTAACTAGCCCCTCCACACAGTGGGGCAAAAAAGCGTCTATGGACAAATCAATTTTCAGACTAAACTACTTACTCAATGTGGAAGTTATTTTTTCAATTTGAGTGTATTAAATTCTACATCATTACAGCGCAGGACATTTTTGAAAAAATGTCTCATACATTTTTCTAGATTACCATTTAGTCAAGAAAAATTTATTTGACCGATTGGGGTCCACATCGGGGCCAAAACTCAGTTAAAATAATGTTCAGCAGTATTAATTCATTAAGACAAGCATTTATATTTTTATAAACAAATTAGTGAACAAAAGTAATATCTTCTTTAGCTGCCACATTTAAATACACTTAACCAATATTTTCAGGAGAAAATGGAAATAAAATAACGTAAACTTAAAATTACAAGACGTAAAACATCAATCTTTAATATTTATAACAATTTAATAAATAAAAACAAAATTAGGGCATTTTTAATTAAATAGATTTATCTTTTTCAGCATAATTATCTGTAAATATTGCACCAATGATCTTCCGCCGAGAATCTTCCACCAGTGTGCGAGGCTGGAATCGAACCCGCAAGCCAATGGAGAGTGTCTAAAGCTTATGCCTTAACCTCCATGACCATCGTCCCACTTTCCCACTCTTATTTTTAAATGTT
Source organism: Andricus quercustozae (assembly GCA_932072015.1). Classification (NCBI taxonomy): domain Eukaryota; kingdom Metazoa; phylum Arthropoda; class Insecta; order Hymenoptera; family Cynipidae; genus Andricus; species Andricus quercustozae. Next base: position 6,738 of record CAKNWU010087468.1, on the reverse strand, counting down.
TTGAAATCAAGAAACAAGAACACCACAGATTGTAACTGTTTTGAGCCTTTCCGGAACACCCAGAATAAGTTTACAAAAGACATCGGTTCTCGTAAAACCCACAAATAAAATTAGTAAAAGAAACCTGTATTTGAAAACTACCCCGTCTTGTAAGACCACGATTTGTGAAAGTAGCAGGTCCATTCCGATAGCACCTGCATAATGGAACTTAAACATGTTCTTCATGTCTTAATTTTGGAGTATTTATATTATAATTATAATAATATTATAAGTTTTAGTCAACAACCCCCGAAAACCACTCTTAGCAGATTTAACCGACTCAATTTCAGCTGCATCCAAACTAAAACATACAAAACTTTGAATTTAAAAAATCATACCAGAGACTTTCACAGCCAAACAATATTTCTAGCCAAATAATAAAAATAATAAAAAAATAAAAAATAAACAAAATAAAAATAATCACCCTAGACACCTTTTCGAAATTAGTAGGTATCCCTATCCGTACGAAAATATCCAACAACTTCACAAAAACCACCTCTAGTTTATTTAACATACCCCACCTTAGCTGCCTTTAACTAAAGCAAACAATTTTTTCTTAAATTAAAAATAATTACACTAGACACCTTCCCAAGTCGCTAGTTGATATTACCATCCCTATTATAATAATAAATAACCCAAAAACAGTGGTCTATCTTGAACACTACAGTAATATTCAACATCCCCAAATCAAAACATTCACTGTACATTTAACATTTCCCATCTCAGCTGTCTTCAACTAAAACAGCCAAAAATATTTCAAATTGGAAATGAAAACCCCAGGTACCTTTCTAAGACTCTATTTGATCAACATATCACTATTGTAGGGTAGAGCGGGGTCAAAAGTGCCACTTACGATACCACAAAAACAAATAATTTGTTACTCTCTCATTTTCCGTCGATCCGTCGAATCACTATAAACTCCAGATAGGTGCTGGTAGCAAATAAAAGTTGTTTTTGAGAGCGTGGCTAAGGTTAAGTTGTTTTTTTGTGCATAAAGCAGTTCTAGCGACACCGTTTCTTTTGGTATCAACACTTATTCTTCCATGCCATTGTCACGAAGTGGGTGTAATTTGATGCTCAATTATGTATTCTTGTAGTGCAGGTAGCTTACTGTTCAAGATATTTTGTGTTATTTCAGAAATGTTGATTGTTAATAATGGAAATGCGTTTGTACTCATTGCGAAAGTGATGATGAGTAAGTCTAAACATATCAATTGCCTAAACATTTATTTATTTTTTTGCTATATACTGTGAGATCCTTCTGTGCAATTTGAAATAAAAAAATTTCATTTTACTAATGTTAGTACTTTATCCCCATCGCTATGAATTTTTTACCCCACGTCTGGGGCAAGAGGTACCATTAGAGAACGTTTAGAAAAAAATATATAATATAATAGATGGAATGCATATACATTCATTATGATTATAATTTGGACACAGTTTTATAGAAAGTAAATTTTGACACTAGTGTCTTGTGAATGTGTGATTTGTTCAAATTTAATTTTTGTTTTATATTTTTTTTAAAGGCAACTGGGTTGTGGCACACTCAAAAAAAAGTTTTGGTTGAAGTTACTAGATGTGTCTGGTTAAAAACTTTCCAGTTAGGGTAATCAAAAAATCTGGTTAATGTGACTAGAAGATTCTAGTTAATTAACTCTGGTTGAATCTGTCTAGTTAAAAGTTTTCTGGTTACGATTTCTGGTAACATAAGTTCTACAATACGCCACTGGCAGTGCGATGCGTGGCGAGTGCAGTGCGCGCCCATGTATGTATTGTACATAGCATCGTTGGCCGTTGCCGCGGTTGCCGCCATTCGTGACTACGTGTGACTACGTGAGCGTGTCTCCGATAAGAATGGATAAAGAAGTTTGCGAAGCCTTAGACTCGTGGGGCCTCGGCCATTTGAAAGATAAATTTAAGTATTAGTATTTTACATTAAAACAAAAAGAGATCGGTTTCAAATTGAAAATTGGTCATGCTTTAATAATAATTTATATACTCGTCATTTTTTCTTTTCAGAAGAGTGCATTGACTGGGCCAGTCTTTTGCTGCTCACTGCAAATTTGGTGCAGCAATTAGGTTTGAGGTTATGCAGGGAAAGGATTTGTGGCTTGTCAGGGTGTGGCTTCATATATAAGGGGCCGCTCGAAAAAACGCCAAGGGCATGCACAGCCGTCAAGGGTATGGATGCGATCTTGGGGCCTAAATTCTGCTCTGGAGATCTCACCGTTATTAAGGCAAGACTCAGGGGCAGTAGCGGAGAAAGGCTAGAGGTGTATATCAACTCGGCCTATTTCCCTGGCGATTCCGGGGGACCACCGCCTCCTAGAGAGGTGGAGGCTCTATTTCGGCACTGTCAGGGGAATAAAATCCCTCTGCTGTTGGGCTGTGATGCAAACTCTCACCATATCGTGTGGGGAAGCACGAAAATCAACGACAGAGGAAGAGATTTAACTGAATATATAGCAGGCACAGAGCTGGAGATTTTGAATCGGGGTGATACCCCCACATTCCAGACGAAAAACAGGAGTGAGGTTCTCGATTTGACTCTATGTTCGGGTGCACTGAGGAGCAGTGTAGTGGACTGGAGAGTCTCCGATGAGGAGTCTTTCTCGGACCACACATATATCGTGTTTCGATTAACCCTAGGAAAACCGGTGGTTTCCAAGATCAGAAACCCCAGAAATACACTTTGGGACTCGTATAAAGAGGAACTAAAAGGGAGGCTTGCGGAATTTCCCACAAGCTATGGTACAATCCAAATAAACAAATTTTTTGTCTTTACAGTCTTATAAAAAACAACACATTTTAATTAAGGTCGAAACAACGAAATGAACAAATACACAAGGTTTAGCATCAAATAAATTACCTGAAGTCGACAACATTGTCGGAAAAGCATGAATAATAAAATTGATGTAACGTCCATTATTTCGTAGTCAATAAAAATATAAGTATAAAATCCAGTCAAAAATTGAAATATATCTTTAAATCTCTAGCGAGATATTAAAGATCCACACATGTGTACTACATTAAAGAAAAAAGAAACAAAGGCAACAGTTTACGACGATGACATGAACATACAATGAACGAACAGACATGGTGTTGACACTAAGCAAAACTATAAATTCAATTTACAATTATAACGATGGTAACATCAAAACAAACCCAAATGAGGCAATCGCGCCAACTGTTAAATAACTTAAAAGTAGTACGGGTGTAAATGAGTAAGAAACATGATCAAAGTTATTTTAAAATACTATGATAAATTTTATTAATGTTTAAAGTTTCAATCTGTAAATTAATCGATTAATTTACTTAATTAAGTTAATTAACCGATTAATCGATTTAAGTTATTTAAAATTTGGCGCGATTGCCTCATTTGGGTTTGTTTTGATGTTACCATCGTTATTATTGTAAAGTGAAATTGTCGGTTTGCTTATTGTCAACACCATGTCTGTTCGTTCATTGTATGTTCATGTCATCGTCGTAAACTGTTGCCTTTGTCTCGTTTTTTTTTAAATCTAGTAGATATGTGTGGATCTTTAATATCTTGCTAGAGATTTAAAGATATTTTAATTGTTGACTGGATTTTATATTTATATTCTTATTGACTACGAAATAATGGACGTTACATCAATTTTATTATTCATGTTTTTCCGACAATTTTTTCGACTTCATGTAATTTATTTGATGCTAAACCTTTTATATTTGTTCATTTCGTTGTTTCGACTTTCTTCATAAAAACTTGTTCATTTTATTAAATTTTACATAATTATTTTGTTTAGATCTTGAGAATGGCTCAAAGCCGAGCCGAAACGTTGATTAAATTTTGACACCTTAATTAAAATGCGTTTTTTTTATAAGACTGTAAAAACCAAAGATTTGTTTATTTGGATTTTATCGACAACATTCTAAGAAAGGAGTTTGGTTTTGGTTCACCAACAACCGATATTAATTTGGTTGAAGCTATGGTACCATTGATGAGTTAGAGCACAATTAAGTCTAGGAAGGGAGCAGAATGGTGGAGTACCGACCTGGAGAGGCTCCGTAAAAAGATAAGAATGTTGTGCAATAGGGTAAATAGAACTAAATTGCCTTCGGACTAGGACATCTATAAGACGGCCCAGTCTGAATACAATAAAAATATAAGAAAGTATAAGCGGAAAGATTGCAGGGGCTTCTGCGAGGAATTGAAAAACATTCCCGAAACAGTGAAGCTGCACAAGATCCTGGCAAAAAATCCCGAAGCTCGCCTCGGGCTCATTAGGCTCGATAATGGTGAGTTTGCCGAAGACGAAGAAGCAACGCTGAATCACCTGATGGAAGTTCACTTCCCGGGTTTTCAGCGAATCTGAACTAACCAAGAGGGGGAACGCTGGGGCCAAGAGGTGGTGAGGGCCGACTGGAATTTCGCCTCTAAGGTCGCTGATTACAAGAAGGTGGAATGGGCCGTAGGACCCTTCTGTCCTTTTAAATCACCAGGGGCGGATGGCATTTATCCAGCGCTTTTACAAAAAGGCATGGATTTGGTCGTCCCTCCTCTGACGAAATTATTTAGGGCAAGTATAGCTCTTAAACACGTGCCAATGGCATGGAACGATGGCAGAGTGGCCTTCATACCCAAACCGGGGACGGAGAGTTACACTGCAGCAAAAGATTTCCGACCAATCAGCCTAACGTCTTTTATCCTGAAGACGTTGGCGAGGCTGGTCGAGAGATACATTAGGGATGAGGTGCTCTTGGCCTCCCCGCTGCATAGAGGGCAGCATGCTTTTCAGGCAGGCTGCTCGGTAGAAACTGAACTTCATGCTGTTGTGGCAAAATTGGAGCAGCAGTTGGAACAAAAGGGGTATGCTGTGGGCGTTTTCTTGGATATAGAGGGTGCTTTCAGCAATACTCCTCCAGAAGTAATCTGTAGATAGGCTCTGAGATGTGGCGTGCCGGACCAGCTTGTACGCTGGATAGGAAGCATGCTACGTCGGAGAAGACTCGAAACCAGGTGGGCTGAGGACCTAGTAAGGGGAATAGCTCCGCGGGGATGCCCACAGCGGGGTGTCCTGTCGCCCCTCCTGTGTTGTATTGTTGTAGACGGCCTCCTTGATGGCTAAATAAAGAGGGGTATTATACTCAGCGATATGCGGATAACTTTGTAATCCTAGTCAGGGGGGCTCATCTGCAGCGCTGATGAGTCTTATGAGGTCGGCGCTGCGCATTGTAGAGCTCTGGTGCGATAGCTCAGGGCTCTCAGTAAATCCTGAAAAGACCAACCTGGTCATTTTCACGAAAAATTATAAAATTCCAAAAGTTATCGCTCCAGTATTTTGCGTTGGGAGGCTGACGTTTTCAGATTCGGTTGGATATCTGAGAGTAATCCTAGGAAGTTTGTCATGACTTTTTAGATGTGCAGGAGAGCCTTTGGGTTACCGTGGGAACTAGGGCCTAAAATGCTTGCATGGCTCTACTCTGCTGCTTAAAACCCAGGCTCCTACCTGCGGCCGTGGTCTGGTTGCCACGGGCGGAACTTAAAACAATGCAGGACAGGCTGCCAAGATAACAAACGCTAGCATTTAGGGGTTTGGCTGAAGCAATGAGGACTACACCCACAGCGGCGATAGGATTCATGCTCTGTGAAGAACCCCTACATGTCACGATAATCGCTAGAGCGGCACACGCGATGGGCCGTCTGACAAGAGCAAAGAGGTGGACTCGGGGGACTAGGCACACTAGGCTCCCGAGTGATATCAGTGCATTGCCGATTAGACAGATGAGGCAAGATAAAATAACAAAACGCTTTAACTTTTCCAAACCTTTCCGAGTCTGCATCCCAAGCTGAGATCTGTGGAAAGTAAATGATAACCCGCTCCTCCAAGGGGAAATCTGGTATACAGATGGCTCCAGGGGTGAGGAAGGGTCAGGAGCAGGAATTTATGATAGCAAGAGAGGGAAAGGGATAGGTATACCACTTGGTCGACACAAGTGACGGGGAGGATCTCTTGAAGAGGAAGAGAGACAACCAAGAGAGCCCGGAGAAAAGTGAGGTAGAGAGTCCATTTAAAAAAAATGGGAGGATTCGTTGGTCCCCCCCCCCCCCCAAACTGGAGGGAAAGTCGGAGAAGGAGGCTCTCGGGATGTTATTAGGCGAGATCAGGGGGCTGAGGGAGGACATAAGGGGGACTAAAGAACAGATGGAAGGTATGAGGGAGGACTTGAGAATCAGGGATGAGAAACGGGAAAAGGAGATGAATGAGCTGAGGGAGAGAGTAGAAGGGTTAGAGAGGGGTAGGACAGAGAAAGACGTTAAGATAAAGCAGATGGAAGAGGAGAGTAGGAAGTGGAAGGAAAGGATGGAGAAAAGGCTTGAAAAGGTGGAGGGCAAAGGAGGAGAGGGAGGATAGGGAAAGGATAAGGGCAATGGAGATGAGAATGGAGAGAAGAGAGAAAGCAGACAGGAGAAACAACATTGTGATAAGAGGGATGAAGCTAAAGAGCGGTGAAGAAAGGGAGGGTGTGGAAGCGCTGCTACAGAGCATAGGCTGTGCTAAAGAGATGGTAGGAAAAGTTAAGTTGAAGGGGAGGAAGGAGAAGGAACTGGCGGTTGTGGAGTTGAAGAGCTGGGAAGAAAAGTTGGGGGTGATGCGAAATAAGAATAGAATAAAGGATAGGGCAGTTTTCATCGATCACGATTTGACGAGAAAAGAA
>CAKNWU010087460.1:0-10600 GCA_932072015.1 Andricus quercustozae | reverse complement strand
TCGAAGCTTCCAATGATCTTTTACGGCCTTCTTGTTCTTCTTCATTTGATTATATGTCGATATTTTCTTAATTGTGTTCCATTATTTTGAAAATGTTTGCCAAATGTCAAACTCTAAATGTCATCGAGAATATTGCCCGATCTTGCTTGCATATTCCAGTCGGGACGGGACGAGATCAAACAATTGAAAATCGAAAGTTCTCGTTAACAAAAATATCTCGAACACGGGCAATATCGTGCGAAATACGAGAAATTCTCGTCTCGGCGTGCATCTCTAGGTAGGATGTTGCGTCTTTGTAGACAAATCTATCGATGAGCAGGTTCTCCCGACATCCTTCTACGCCTTTCTTTGAAAGTTGTTGTTGTTGGAATAAGCCAGATGTTGGTGTGTTGAAGGAAACTTCTTCCACCAGAAGGTCTTGATACCATCTGGTCTCGGAGTGGAATAGTTCTTCACGCCTCTTATTACTTTTTATACCGAAAAAAGTTCGAACTGTTGAACCTTGGCGGTGAAATTCCTGCCAGATGTTATGAAGTTAATCACACACTGAATGCGGGACGCCTTCTGTCTTGCCGAGCCTATCTTTGTGCTCAGTTGATGCATTCGTCTTTTGGTCATATGATCAGCCGTTGGTTTTGTTTTATGGTTTGCATCCGCCGAAGCTCTCGCTGAAGTATACACACTAGAATTAATAGTCCAGAGGTTGGATTCTTCTGGAAACGCTCCACGAAGCTCGTCATCCACTTCAGCCAGATCTTTGGGATCGCGGCTGGTCTAAGTGCTCAACATGAAAACGATCCTAAAAGGTTGTTGATGATTAATACGAGCCCAGGATGAAGACATTTGGTACTGTTTTTAAGAACCTACTATCAAAACTGGTCAGATTATTAAGCTTTCTTAAATTTGAAATGAAATCTGAAATAGTTAACATTTTTCAGTGTTATCTTCTCTGTTCAAGATAATTCTAGACACTCAAAATTTTAAACAATTTAGGGGTTGTTTTTTAACGTTGAGGGTTGGAGCCCAATAATCAGAGTGGTTATTTTTGAGGAGCCCAGAAAAGTCCGAAAATACACTGGGATTACATTTGTAAGAAATTCAAATATTTTGAAGGGTGTTGATTTTGGAACTTAAGGGTTGTTTTAAGGAAATTTTTTGGGGATTTTAAGAACATAAAAAAAGCCCGAAATTCTTGTGAAATTGAATTCTTATTATTTTGTTATTTCAGGAAGTGGAGCAGCTAGGTTAATGTAAGCAAGCACCTCCACAAGAAAATTGATTTCGTGAAAAATGTAAAGGGGCCCAATGATTTCTTTTACATATTAAATGTCTATTTATTATTTTACATTTGCTAATTGTCTCTTTATCAGTCGGTACGTAACTGTCTTCGAAGTCGATTATTAAGCCATGATCGGGAATTAAGGAAAGGAATATTTTGCCAACTTTCGGTTGGGATTGGAATTATTCTTTTTACGGATCCTTCCTCACTTTCAATAATTGGAATATTAATAACGTAACTTAACCCTCCGTTTACAGACAGGGGCTTTTAAGGCACACACGATTTTAAAATCTAGAATATCTCGTCTACGGGAAAATATTTTTATTCTAAAAGTTTTTAACAATTAATACTGACAACAATTAGGTCATGTAGTAGATGATTTAAGAAGTAACCTAGCATTTTACCAGTTTTTTTTGTAAACCAGAAACAGTTCAAAAACTGACTAGGACTTAAAAGACCGTGTCTGTAAACGGAAGGTGCGGAAAAGAAGTCTGTAAACGAAGGGTTAATAATCCATTTCTACCGCTATTGAGATTGAACTAATATCGAGAATTTTCTGGTAGTCTTCCTCGAAATGGTATTTTGTTCTATGTTGCATTTCAAATTCTTCTAGTGTGTCTTTCAAAATTGCAGGAGTTAAAATTTGCGGATGTATAATTCCATATCTATCATTATTCATAGCATCTATTGCTATATAAATATTTTCGTTTATTTCTTCCATTAGTATAGTTATTGAAATTAACTTCATATTAATGAAATTATCTTTAGTATTGCAATTTAGTTTTTCAATTGTTTGAGATTCTAACGCAATTTTATCCTTTACTTCGTGGTCCGTATCTAGTATTATTTTGATGATTTTCGTTTGGTTATTTGAAACGGAAACTATATTCTCATTATTAGTACATAATTTGTCAAATTCTGAGTGTATTTGGTTTAAATTTGATTCGGCTAAGGTTCCAAACAAAGTTTTTGAAATATCAACTATAAAATTAACTAGTCCTCTTTTATTTCTTTTTTTTCAAGTAATTTGTGCAAGATTGTAGTTTTGGTTATTAATTTATTAATTCTATGTTTTATTAATCTTTTTTCGTTTTTCGCTATACATTCATTTTCACATGTCTGTTCTATTAAATTAATTGCTTGTTCTATAACTTGAAAACTATTTTCGGTCGTAGTTAAATTTATTCCTATGATTAATTTCCATTGTTTTTGGTAAAAGTAAGCTTTGCTAATTTCTTCCATGTAAATGTTTCCATAAATTTCTTGAAGAACATATAGTTTGCTGGTGTCGTCGTTATTAACATCCACAGGACCAGAATCATTATTTTCCTGGAACATAAAATGGCATCACTTGATCAATATGCAGTTGAAGAATTTTGCCTTCAAATATAATTTTTAAATTATTATTTATTGATTTTGTTTTGTATTAGTTTTCTATTTGACTTGATCTCTTATTTTTTAAACTGGGTGGCTTTTAACTATGTTTTCATCCAAACGCTTCTTAGTCTTCTCTTGTTCATTTTCAATTCTATCTTTAGCGTTCTTAATTATGTTGTCATGTTTGATTTTCCATTTCTTTATTAAATTAGCATAAGTAAGCGTTGGTGATCTTGGTATTGCGGATGGGATATTAGGATCTCTTCCGAATGTCATCTCAAAAGGTGTAAAGCCTTTACTTGCATTTTTCATTGTATCAATTACGAATGTAATACATTTCAAATTTTCATCCCATTCTTTACGATTATATTCCATTCATGTTTCAATGAGATTTTTTAAAAGTTGAATGCATTTTTTCTATGTTACCGTTTGCTTGTGGATGGAAAGATGTTGTTTTTATATGCTTGATATTCAATGCATCTTCAAATTGTTGCATTAATTCCGATAGGAAGTTTGTTCCTTGATCAATGAGTATCGTTTTAGGGGCTCCGAATGTATATATATATATAATGATCAATCATACTGTCAATTACAGTTTCTGCGGTTTCGTTTTTCATAGGTACTAGAACTGTATACCTCGTTAATCTGTCTTGAATACTTAAGATGTATTTGTTTCCTAGTTTTGTTTCTGGCAAGGGACCAAAAGCGTCTAACGCGATTTTTTTGTTAGGGTTAGTAGGTGCGTCTGGAATGATTGATTGTGCTTGATTAGTAACTCTTGTTGTCTTCTGCAATGGGCAAATAGGGCATGCTTTTACATATTTCTTAATCTCTTCATCCATATTTTTCCATTCACCAATTTCTCTTGCCTTTTGAATTGTATTTTTCTCTCCAGGATGGTTAGCGTGAGCTTCTTTAATTATGGTTTTCCTTTCTTCTTTAGTTAATTCTCTGGTTTTATTAAAACATATATGGAAACCTATTTCGGGGTAATAATTAGATAAGTATTGTAATATTTCCAAAAGAGTTTCTTTTTTCAATGGTGCAAAGGTTGGGTCACCGAAATTTAATATTTATTATTGTCAGTCCCCTATATCTCAATTCTGTTATTAATAATCCCAAGTAACGTATACAATTTTCCTCATTATAATCTGGCATGTCTGATTTGTTTATTTATTTCCAAAGTTTAGCTTCAGCGTTTGGTTTAGTTTTAACTCTATTGTTTGATACTGGGGTTTCTTTCGATCCTAAAAATCCTTTATATAGTTGGTTATCTTCTTCTTCCTCTTCGTCTTCTTCTTCTTCTTCTTCTTCTTCTTCTACTTCTTCTACTTCTTCTTCTTCTTCTTCTTCTCCTGATGTTTCCTTAATTCTTCATTTTTTTCTATATCTTAATACTCTTTGTTCGGTAATCACAGGTTTTTTCCCTGCGGGTTCATTAGTATAACTTTCAGTATCAGAATCACTACTGTCTAATGGTACTTGGTATCTAAATCATTAACTGTTTCTTGATCTTGAAGTGGGGACAGTCTTGAAAGACAATCAGCTTCTTTGTTTTCTTTTTCTTTACGTATACTATCTCATACTTATATTCTTCAAGGCGTAATATTCATCGAAGTAATCTTGAACTAGGGTCTTTAACGTTGTGAAGCCAAACTAAAGCTTTATGATCCGTTTGAATTTTAAAGGGATTTCCTAGTAGGTACTGTCTCAATATTTTCACTGCCCAAACAATTGCTAAAAGCTCTTTTTCGCTATTGCTATATTTTCTTCTGCTTTGTTAAGTGTTCTAGATATGAAAAGACATGGGTGTCCTTTTTGTGACAATACAGCTGCTAAACCAAGATTAGATGCGTATGTTGTTAAAGTAAATTCTTCTTTGAAATTTGGAAATCGTAATACTGGTGCATTGCATAAAAGTTGTTTTAATTTTTCAATGCTTTCTTGGCATCTAGGTGTCCAATCAAATATTACTTCTTTTCGTATTAAGTTGGTCAAAGATTTAGCTATGGTGGATACGTTTTTTATAGACTTTCTATAGTATCCAGCGAGTCCTAAAAATTATTGTATTGTTTTGACTGTAGTTGGGGTTTTAAAGTTTTGTATAGCTTCTGTTTTTTCTGGGTAAGGTTTAACTCCATCTTTTGTTATTAAATGGTCTGAATATTCTAATTCCGGTCTGAGGTATTCACATTTAGATGGTTCCAGTCGTAATCCTAATTTTTTAATTCTTTCAAAAACTTACATTATATTCTTGTCATTTTCGTCTAGGCTTTGCCGATTACTACTGTATCATTAATGTAGATAAGGCATTTCTCGCCTGCAAGTCCTCTAAACGCATTATCCAACATACGTTTGAAGGTAGCTGGGGCGTTCTTCAATCCAAAGGGAATTCTATTATTTTCAAAGTCTCCTTGCGAAGCAGAAAAAGCTGTATATTTTTTTAATTTTTCTTCCATCGGGACCTGGTGGAAACCAGCACTCATGTCAAATGCGAAGAAGAATTTGGCTTGACCTAAATGATCTAGTATATCATCTATCACTGAGAGATGGTGCGCGTCTTTTAGGAACTACTCATAATGGAGAGTTGAGTGGTGATTGCGAGTGTCTTATTATTCCTTTATCCAATAGTCTTTGTGTCTCTTCTAAAGCAAATTCTCTATGTTTCTCGGGTAATTTGAGTGTTCTGTTTCTAACGTGAATATTTCATTGTATTCAACTATTACTTTTTGAATTTCCTCTCTGATTTGATTTTCAATTTGATCTAGTTAAAATTTTTTTAATAGTTTGATTATTCTTTCCGATCCTATTATTAGTAAAGTTGTTTTGTTATTTTTTATTCGGTAAATGCAATCCGATAATCCTTCTTGATCTTCTATCCAAACGTCTTCATTATTTTCATCTGCTTTAATTGGACAAACTAAACTTGAGTGTTGTGAGATGTATTCCCCGTCATCATGTAATGGTAGTTTTTTATTTTCTAAAATTAAATAATTTGTAGTTAATGAATATCTATTGAATTTATTGAAGAATGGTAAACCAATTATACCTTCTCTGGTAGAGGAAAGTCATTATTTATTATGTGAAAAAGGTGATTCTTTCCTAAGTAATTAGGGCATGTTGCACTGTTTGATTGGTGTTTATCATTTCCCATTACAAAGTTTTTTATCAATGGGTGAGTCGGTTGATTTAATGGTAGGGCCGATTATTTTGTTAAATTGAGTGAAGATCCAGAATCTACTAATAATCTGTATTTTCTTCCGTCTGTTGTTCTTCCTTGTACGGATTGCAATCGTCCAGAGATTGCTGATATTCGGCTGCATCTTGGAAAATTTTGGGGTTTAGCATAGCATTGGGCCGCGAAGTGTCCTATTTTTCCGCATTTATGGCATTTCATTTGTGACCGATCAGCTAGTGGTAAATTTCGGTTTGGTGTTTTAAATGAGAATAGTGTTGTATTCGCCTGAGGCCTACGTATAGGTGTTGACACTTGTGCTCGTGAAAGCTGGGGCATAAGTTTATTAAATGTTAGTTGACGAATTGGCTGCGCTTCGCGTAACCACATATTCATTTATATTGCCGAATTCTGTGCTTCTGTTAAACTAGAGGGCTTTTGTGCTATAACTTGAAGTCCGATTTCCCTTTTTAAATTTAACAAATATCGTTTCAAACATTTTCCGTTTTCAATCTTTAAAGCAACTTTTCTTTCTGTCCGATTTGTATGCTCACTTTGTACTGCGTATTTTAATTCATTTACTACCTGTCGAAATCTTAAATTAAAATTTTGAGATAAGTCCGTTTGTTCTTGTTTTAAGTTTTCTAATTTAGACCTTATTGTAGATACTGATCCTAGTTGTCATACATTTTGACGCAATGCATTGTATAATTCATCAAAAGAATTTATTCTTATATATCTGATTCATTCTTTCCTCTTTTTACGGATTTTATAAAGTCGTAACCTATATCGTCGTAACCGTTTATTTCTTTTATAGTTCTGATTATATCTTTGGCTGACAACAAATCGATAGAACCCTGACCTTGCTCTTGGTTATTCGAGTTGTGAGGTGGTCCAGTGTTTGGTACGGTTGATGAGTTGGATGAACTATTGATTACGTCGCTTGTAATATCTGGATTATCGGTCACTATCTCCCCTTTAAAATTACAGATTTTCCTATCTTCTGTATCCCTAGCAATTGTTTCTCGTTTTCTCCAGCTAGAACATTTACATTAATTATTACTTGATTCATCGTAGACTCCATTTCGTCTACTTTTGTTATTAATAATCTTAATAATTCGTCCGTGGACATTATTGAAGGGGATTGCGCTCTATTGGCATTAGGAGAGGATGCGCGGGACATATTGTCTGCGGTATAGAATGGTTTATTAATTTTATATATTATTTTCTCGATAATTCAAAAATTGCATTTCGAAAAAAAAATCTTTTTTCAATTTTCCTTTACCTAATTTTTTGTTTTTGTGTCGTGTGTACCTAAAATTGACCTGTTTATAAGCAGGTGTAAATTCGCGGTAAAACTTTACTTTTTCTGAATTTCCTTTGACTAACTTTTGCTAATTTTTTCCTTTGGTTGATTCTCCTTCTCGGCGATGAATTTTACGTGACAAGTTTATTCCGTTTAAACCTCTCGTTTGCGCAATCGTGCTACAACGAGTACACGCAAATTTGAGGTAAGTTTCTCGGTTTATTGACGGACACAGTGGCCAGGGAGCACCATAAGCATGTGTACGGACGTGAGCCGAAGGTTTGATAGTATTTGGGAGCAAATTTGATGATTTTAGTCATAAAATTTACCTTCTAAACTGTACACAAATTTCTAACTTAAAATTAACACTGCACTTATTGAAACTATTCTTCTTTACTTACAATTTGCTGCGTCGCATTACTCCGTCGAGTTGCTTCCGGGGCGCGGATCAATACCTGGAGTGCTACACGTGGTGTGCTGCGTTGTGTTGACCTGTAGAATTGTTGCCGGGGCGTGGATCAATACCTGGGCTGCTACTCGTGGTTTGCTGCACCTGCTGATCTCTGCCACCTCCTTTTGGCTGATGCTTCGTTGATAGGCCGTTGCCTCTTCCGCGTGTTTGCGGGCCTCGTTCTTTCTCAGTTTTCTTTTTAGAATGTCTTATTTAATTGTTTTTCGTATTATATTACCCCAGTTAGTTCAGGCACTAGTAAACAATAAATAATACTTTTCTTCGGTTGATGGGCTACTTCGTAAAGAAGTCCGGACTTCTTCTTTGGATTCCGTGTAATCCTCCTTGTCGTCTTTTAGTTCGCTTTTTGAATTCCGTAGAATTCTTGTCTCTTCCTTTTATTTTTCTTGAATTCCGTAGAATTAACTCTTGAATTTCCGTAGAAATTCTTTTCTAGGTTTTCAGTTCGTTTCCGAAGATAGGGTCGATTGATCTATTACTTGTCACGGAGAAACGATCGAAAACTCCTATCCTGGCAGGATCGCCAATTTTGTTATGTCGTACAGGATCGCCGGAAGTCGATAACTTCAAATACCTCAATTACTTTGCTTTTAGATATATATTTATTTAATCGTGTTACAATTGAGAATTTTACGGTCAGTAAGGGATTCGAACGAAGCACTACGAAGAAATTACTAACTGACCCAAACGGGCGGGTTATATATGGCCGCACGTCTAGAACCTTCTATCCATGGAAAGTACGAGAAAGTACATGCGCGATTACAGGCGTACATTGTATCGATTAGTACAGCGCCAGAAATAAATAATCAATTAATAACGTCAATTTCATTAGGAATGAGCATTTTTGTCCTAAAATGGCCTTGAGCGACCTCTACATATATTTTTTTAAGTTCTGAAACAAATCAGAGGTTATTTTCTCGGCAAAAAGAACAATTTGTAGGGGTACCAGGTTGAATTAACAGAAAAAGCCAAAAAAATCACCCTAATATATATAAATATATTTGTTTTTTCGTTTGCTTTTTCCTTCATTAAATTTATTCTTTTTGGTGAGAAAATAATCCTGGTTTCTCAGAATGAACAAAAAAAATAAGGCCGCTTAGGTGAAAATACTACCAATGTTTAGCAAATTTAAATATTAAAAAAAAATTAAAATTGTAGCATTTGTGCGTTCAATGTAATAATCATAATTAAAGGTGATATTATTTGAGCAGTGACAAGAAATAGGACATCCTTGAAAATAAATCTATTTTTGTCGACCCAACGTTATCTCTGCCAAGGCTTGAATTTTTACTTGACATTAGAATCATTCGAAGTTGAGGCTAAAATAATGAACAAAATGCTATAAATTATATCAAGCATTTTTGATCTGAAATAATAAGAGGCATGCTCAATTTCCGATTGATTGAAACTGAAGAAAAGTCTCATTTTGCCCTATCAAACATTTAAAAATGTGTTAAATACAAAATAAAAACTTTAATTGGAATTCTTAAATTTGTATCATATTTTCAAAACAATTATTATCTTCAACCAAAAAGTTGATTTAACAACAAAATTAAATTTTTAATCAAAAACATCAAACTTATCTGAAAAAAATACGAACTTTTAACGAAATATTTGAATCCTCAGGTAAAAAAGATTAATTTTCAGCAAAGTAGTTGCATTTTGTAAGAAAGAATATTTAATTTTCACGAAAGGAGCAAATACTGATTTCAAACAAAATAGTTGAATTTTGAAGTAGAAAAGATCAATTGTTAATCAAAAATAGCAATTTTCAATTACAAATATAAATTTTCAACCAAAAATGGAATAGTTATATTTGCAGTTGGAAAGTCATTTATCAGCAAACAAAAAAAAAACGAATTTTTTCAAAATATTTAAAATTTTGACCAAAGAGATGAATTTTTGACTAAAATGATAAATCCTCAAAGAAATTAGATTTTCAACAAAAAAGTTAAAATTTGAATTTTGAATGAAAAATACAAATTTTTAACTAAAATTATGAATCTTAAAAAATAATTAAATTCTTTGAAAATTCATTATTTTGGCTGAAAATCGTCTTTTTGGTAGAAAATTAATCTTCTTGCTTGGAAATTCATTTTGTTTTATTCAATTAAATTTTTCTGATTAAAAATTCAACTAGTCCATTTGAAGATTCATCATTTTAGTCGAAAATTTATCAGTTTGGTAGAAAATTAATTTTTTCAACCGCAAATTAATTCATTCCATTTCTTGTTGAAAATTTGTGTTTTTTATTGAAAATTCAACTATTTCGTTGCAAATTCATTTATTTTGTTGAAAATCTTCTTTTTTGGCAGCAAATTAATCTTCTTAGTTGAAAATTCAACTATTTCAGTCAAAGATTCATCTTTTTGGATTTAAATTGAACTTTTCTAGTTAAAGATTCATCATTTTAGTTGAAAATTCTTTTTTTTGTTTAAAAATCCACTATTCCAGTTGAAGATTCATCATTTTATTTGAAAACTTATTAGTTTGTTGGAAATTAAATTTTTTCAACTGAAAATTTAATTTTTCTATTATTGCTTGAAAATTGATATTTTTTGATTTAAAATTCAACTATTTCTTTGAAAATCCATTAATTTTGCTGAAAATCGTCTTTTTTGGTAGAAAATTAATCTTCTTGGTAAAAAATTCATATTTTTTATTAATAATTAAACTATTCCAGTTAAAAATTTATCATTTTAATAAAAAATTCATCAATTTGGGGGAAAATTAATGTTTTCCCCCTGAAAATTTAATTATTTCATTTTTTGTTGAAAACAAAACTTTTTTGGTAGAAAATTAATTTTCAATTAAAAAATCATATTTTTGGTAAAAAACTAATTTTCACAACTGAAAATGTAACTATTCGATTTTTGGTTAAAAATTGATCGTTTTAGTTCAAAATTCAACCAAAAACAATAATTTTCAACCAAAGAAAAATTGATTTTCAGTAAAAAAAAATAATTTTCTACCAGAAAAGGATAATCTTTA
>CAKNWU010087456.1:0-10017 GCA_932072015.1 Andricus quercustozae | reverse complement strand
TGTGTGTGTGTGTGTGTGTATTTGTGTGTGTTCTCCAAGCCTTCGAGAAACGAACCATATTCGTGATCGTATTCTCGGCTGCGGCCGACTACAACGTCACTGCCAACGAGATGGAAAAGGAGGAGAGGTACTAAGACCTTGAAAGGGAGTTGCAACAACTGTACTCAAAATATTTGGTTAAAGTAATTATTTTTGTGATCGGTACTCTCGCAGGTGCGAAACTATCACTTGTTCGTAACCTTAAAGCCATTCCCGTGTGCCAAACATATGCTAAGGCACTTGCGAGATGGATACAGAAAGCTGTCATCCTTGAGTCGCTTCGTGTCCTTAAGACACACGAGGAATTCGCCCTCGTGTTACTTCGCGTTACTTCTATACATATGTGAAAGTAAATTATCATACTAGTCGTAAAGATTCCAAAGCCGATATGATTGAAATTATAACCGTCCATGATTAGAAAATATAATACTCTAAGTGTTACTCATTCCAGTACTACTATGAAATAGGAGACAAATCCTGGAAAAATTCCCAATTTAAGATATTTTTTTACGTACTTTTGCAAAGTTTTTCTTGGAGACATACTAAATCCAAAGGTGCCAATAATCCGCGTGGAAAAATTTAGTGGCAGTCTTGAATCATGTACAGTTTTTGTCAACCCTGTCTATTCACGCAATACTAGCCTAGTGCTACACTGGCACTGTCTAGTTTTGTTATGTGTTTGATTCAAACCTTTTTGCTGTACAATCCTAGTCTTGGCGCTGCCTAGGTCTTCGTTACGAATTGGAATATACGAAGACTGTCCAGAATTTAGCGAGATTCTAGACAGAATCACGGTTAGAACTTTAAACAAAAATTACAGAAGTGAATTCAGAAATAATAATTTTTAAATAAAAGATTTAGGAAATTACAATGAATAATTTCATAAATGCTCAAGTAATAATTAAATTTACACTATCGCAAATTTAAGATAATAAACAATAATTATTGAAGGTGATTGAAATCTTACTATATGAACTGTATCCTTAACAACGATTTTAAGAAAAAAATTTTAAACATTTCCTTTCAATTGAATTATACAGCTAAGTTATAATAAATTTATATTAAATTTATAATCGACACTAAATCGGATAATTAAGCCTAACGTATTAATTATTTAAAATAATAAACAATAATTATTTTGTAGCCTAATCGCAAGCATAATCATACAAATTTGATTATTTTCAATGATTTATTTGTTGCTTTAACAAAGTTACAGCAACATAATATTAAGTCACATCAAAAGTTCGTCACCCGGCGTATGTACAAGATTTACGGAAACTCATTTTTTGATTTTTTTGTGTACAAAAACTTTCAAAAATATTTTTAATTAACTTCAAAATCTATATATTACACTTTTATGTGATGAAAAATCATTATATTATTAGTTATTAATTATTTTCTATCAAAATAGACGATCTTTCTAGAAACTAGTCGATCCGAGCTTTAAATCCCAGTCTAGCCACTGGACAATCAGCCTGTGGCTCTCCAGGTTCGACTCAAGGCGGACTAAACAGAAACGGTATAACGCCATGAAATTTTTCCACACCGGAAGTGTTGGACAATGGAAAAACGCAATTGAAATATACGCAGGGAGATTCGAATGTCGCTGTCATTTTTTAATGCAATAGTTATTTTGCAGTAAATATATTTATAGTTGTCAACGGTTGCTTCAAATTCTTTGATTAAAATTCGACACCTTAGGATTTAGAGTGAGAAAAAATCCTGCTTGGAACTTCTGATAGTAATTGTTTCCGAATATATCCAATCGTATCTACTTCATTGAGAACCCTTCCGAGAACTGCATCTGATTCCTTTCGAAAACTTGTGATAAAATATCAATGTCAGATTTTGAGAAAATATACTGTTAATTTAATTTATAATTTTTTTGCAGTCTACTTGCGTTTAATTCATTTTTAGACAAAAATTGATCAATATTTATTATAGAAGCGGAAAGCTTTGAAGGCAGATCTCGGAAAGCATCTGAAAGAAAATTGTCCACAAACCAATCCGAAATTTTCTTTCGATAATTTGTACCAGGTAAGTTATTCTTGAGTTTCTTCGATACATAGAAACCAATGATCATATATTTTAGTTAGAAAGTGGAATTTATTATCTATTGGAATAATGTCGCTACAGGGAATTACGAAAAGCGTCTCAATTGCATTTTCTTGAGAGTAAATCTATGACGAAATATTTTTACTGTGCATGAACCAAGATATGCTATTGTGTCGACACTCACAGTCCTGATTTTATTTTTTGTCTTATTCTGCATAGTGATTAGCCATAATCAAATAATTCTTCAGAGAGGAATCGCCTTTCCTCCCAACCGGAAAAAGGAAATCGCGCGTAAACGAGTTAACGTCGAGCTAGTTCCCATCCTGAATTCCTTATTTCTCCTCGTTATCTCCAGTTAAGTTTACGCGACTCGTTAGGTCTCGGAAGGAGATCCCTCTTGCTGTTTATATCTCTGCGTCGTATTCTTACGTCCTCCATATATTATAGAAAAAAGACGCTAAAAACCATAAATTTTCTCTCACAGGGAAATGGAGAATGTCATATTTCAACTAAGAGGAATATTAACTTTATTCTGCTTCAAAACAGTTCTAAGGTGAATTGTTATTTCTACACACAAATAGATAACAGTATGAGTGCGCGTATGTGTAAAAATGTGTGTACCCTCGATAAATCTATATCCGTATAGAATTTCATAAGTGTGGCTACGATTATAGATACTGTTGCTATAGTAAAGGATTCAGTGATGTTTTATGGCCTAGGGCGCGCGGTTTTTGTATCTCGTGCTTCGTGCTCGATAATATATTTGCCTCGCGCTTCGCGCTCGCAAATGTATATGTACCTCGCGCTACGCGCTCGGATACTTTTTGCCTCGCCCTTCACGCTCGGCTTTTTTCGATTTTCGCACATCGTGCTCGGTTTAGATAAAACGAAGAAATTTACTTGCAAATATTATAAAATTGACAAAACCTCTAGACTTTAAGTGATTGTTAAATTTGTTTTTATTTCACATTAAAAAGGAAGTTTATTTACTTAAGGTTCTATCAGCCTTAAGGAACACATTCTCATTACAATATCCGCACACTTATTTAAAGTCCAAAGAAAAACGCTTCATTACTTAAGAAACAGTTTTGGTTCAACTTAATGAAAAAGCTACCATAAATCGAAAGTTCCGTTTCTGTGCAAGCAGTGTTTGTTTTATTCATAGAAAACCATATTTAAAAACATTTAAATAAAACCAATACCTTCTCATTAGGATGAGAATGCAAAAATTTGATTTTTTGTTTATTTTGTAATGTCATTTTTCACGATTAAAACAAAAATTACGCGTCCTATAAAAAAATATATAACAACAAATTTGTAGATCTTTCTTGCATGGATGATTTTTCTTTAGCCATCCTTTTTTGTATCTTGCATAGTTTGACAAAAAAAATTGATTTTTTTTAATATGTTTTATGGGGTCAAAATTTGAATTTTCGATTTTTTTTTTAAATTCAAAAGGTTGTTATTATAATATTTTAGAGCATTAAAAAAGTAACGTTTTCCTTTTCACGACTTTTTTCATATCGTGCGTTGTTTGGCATAAAATTTTCATTTTCGTTTGTTTTTTTTAGATTTTGAAAATGCTATAACTCTGATCATTTTCTTTTTATCAAAAAAAGTTGCGACTATAAATTGTTCAGATTTTTTATTACTAGATACGAATTGCCGTACATAGAATTTTGAAATTAAAAAAAAATGGTTTACAAAATTTTGAAAATGCTCTAACTTCTTATATTTTTATCACAAATAATTGGCGAACGAACCTGTCCATTTCTTGTCGAGCTTAAACAAATGTGCCAAAGCTCAATCCAAATTGATAATTTTTTCGAAAGTTATCGTGCCTGCAGACAGACTACAGACATACAGACACCTTGGTGAAAATAGTTTTTTCTAGTTCAGGGGGTCTCAAAACGTGGAGATTTTATGAAAACCGACTAAGTCAAATTTAACATAAAACCAATACCTTCTCATCAGAATGAGAATGTAAAAATCGTTTCTATTCCGATATATCAGTATAGGATATCCGTACAACAAAAATCATCCTCAATCTCGTAAAATTACTCCATTGGAAATAGGACAGTGATACCATAGCAAGTTATTGTATATCCTCTTATGTTTCACTGCAAAATAAAATCTGAAAGGAACTGTCCACGTATTTTCAAGTCGATTCTCCAGTAGACTCCTTTCGTGTTATAAAACTCTACTGCACAACAAAAATCTCCTTCGCAGCCGGAATAATGATGTAACTTTAATGCGAAACCATTAGTGTAACAAAATTTTAGTGCATAACTCGCAGTGCCCCAGAACTATATTGTCCAATCTTAGCACTAAACACCACCGCATATTTATTAAAAAGTATTAATACTATCATTTAAATTGGTCTCATTTTCGAAAAATTATTAGTGTACAAAATGTCATGATCGGGTTTGACAGGAGTCAAACCCGAGATTATTGTGAATCGGAATGAGTTTTACGAAAAATTAAAAAAACCATTCTAAATGGACATAAAAAGACGAACCGGAATATGTGGAGCAAAGACGAGTTAAATAAAGTAAAATGTTTGCTTCTGGAAGGCAATAATTTGAAATTTGCAAGTGTTAAAATAACAAGTTTTTATTTTTTAGAAAATTTTTATTTTATTTTTGTAGTAAATGTCTAAATTTATCATTTATCACGCATAATTCAGCCTCTGAATGCACCTTTCTCCTGAAATAAACTCATTTTTTCTGTTTAAAATTTCAGCTTGTGCTTCTAATTGTCTAAAATACGTCGGACGTTTAGAAGAACAGCTGGGTATTCTTCTGAATTCCTCATCAAACTGGGTACTTGGACGTCAAGTAAAGATTTCTTCCCAAATTCTTCTGAAGGCCGATAATAAGCTGAATTCCCAGGCAATCGGCCTTAAGATACATGGGAATGTAGTCTTTCGGTGTATGGTAAGGAGGGGTAGCGCCGCCTAGTTAACAGTCAATGATTTTTTTAAAGTTAATAGGATGAAGAGTTGATCCATTTTTTTGACAAAACTGTTTTCTGCATATTTTTTCTTTTACAACGTTAATTTTCAAGCTTGTAGTAAGTAACACTATCTATTTACTAAAATAGATTTATTCAATACAAAATAGAATTAAAATTGTTAAATAATGGCGATGTTATAAGCAAAGTCGCCTTTGCCCCGCCGTTCGGCGCTGCCCCTCCTTACCCTATACGTAATAGAATAATACAGAGCATGGAATATGGATGTTCGCTAGGGTTGCCTTTATTTTTCACTTTTCGAAATTTTTTGCTTTCACCCCCCCCCCCCCCCAGTTTTGTTCGAATGCCAAAAAAAATCTTCTTTAAATTTTAGCATAATTGAATCATATTTAGGGGTCGCGCGAAGACCATGAAGTTTTCAATTCCCTATGTTAGTATATTGTTCAGAATTCGTCAGAGAATAAGAGTGCTTATGGGTCTGTAATGAAAACCCCATAAGCTACGAATTTTACTTAGTATTGCGGTTTATTCAAGCTCTTTGAAAGTCTTTTCCATAAATAACACATTTCGATTTTTAATCATCTCAAACAGATTTTTTTTCTCCGAGATATAATAGACTAACCATTTCAGTTTCTCTTCGCCTTTTTGATAGTTTTTTTATTGTGGAACTGAACTGGTTAATGTGCGATATCTCGGAGAAAAAATCGGCTCGGGATGATCAAGAATTCAAATGAAAGATAAAAAGGAGTATTAAACAATGGCGTTAGCAGTGTTTAGAAAAAATCGCTGCTCATGTTATATTGCCTCAGATATGGCTAAAAAAGCCATTTTTGCACTTTTAGGCTAGGATATCTGAAAAATGTGACGTATATAGGAAAAATTAAATAACGGATTCGTTTCTACGACACCAAAATCCTTCGAGGTCACATAGAACGGTCTTTGAGTACAAATTTTGTCGGCCTGTGTAATCGTTAATCGAATATTTAAGAATACCCAGTCATCTGTTAATTAATTTTTAATTGTTCTCAAAATTTTAATTTGTTTAAATATTTGTTTCTCGGGTAATTAGCGAAATGAACGTATTGTCTAAACGATATGCGTTCGTTAATCAATTATAACAATGTCATAATTTGCTTAAATAATTTTACAATTATATTTGTATTATATTATATTTAAGCACAATACAATTTTTTAAACAATTTTAGTTTGTTTAAACATTTACAAGCATTCTTAGAAAACAAATCAGCACTTAAAAATATTAAAAACTGTCGAAAATTTGGTGAGATAAAATGTTTCTCCTGCTTTTTTTTGGATAAACTGTTTACTTGCACAAACACGTATTATCTAAATATTAATAAAATTATTTTAATAAATTACTTTATTTTTATAATTGATTACAGTACTCATAACGTCTAGAAATTACGTTGATTTCACGACCTACTTAATTGCCGACAGTTGGTAACCAACCGCGTTCAACGGCCTGCACCTTGCAGAATTGACTCGGTCAAATTATGTGTATTGCCGAATTGGAGACAAATTTGGTTAATATCACTCCGTTCAGTTAAATAATTAATATCGCTCGCCTAAACCGCACGAATGTACATGGGCAACTTTATTTTTCATAATTATACTCATTGTAACCCTGAAAAACTTATAATTTCCCTTAATTTGATCAAATAAACTCGGCCGAATAGAGCCTAATGCATTGCAGAATTGAATTTAAAGGTCCAATTCGATAATGGCAGCAAATCGAATACTCCAAACCTAACCTGAATTCGTTTTTGCGTTATATCTATATTCAACTTTTTTTACTGAGCATTTCTCGGCTTTAACACAGATACCCTACAGTTTATAATTAGCACACAGTACAGTCGCTAATGACCCTGGCAGTTCATGCTACTATAAACATTATATTAATACAAAAATATCGTTTTTCCAATACCTGAATAAAAAAGTACGCTTTTTCACGCCTGTAAAGTGAACGCAAAAGTGCTGATTTGGGGACTCCAGGAAAAAACTTAAAATGGCACATGCGCAGATCGCGCTTTTGCGCGTTTATTCCCTGGGTGTAACATAGCAGGGAATAAAAGAATTGCGACAAGAATAAAAATCGCGTCTTTGGCGTTTTATTCCTCGATTTGGCAGTGGCGCCGCGTGGTTGCAGAAGCCTACCACTTTCACACCTAACCTCAAAATCTAAGAATAATATATTTTCTTGCATGTACTCGCGATTCGCTCTACAGGCTAGACAAAAATGTTACAGTCTAAGTACAGATATTGGAAAATGTATCGTGTGTAACACGGGAGCAATTTTATTTTGACGAGCGTGAAGTTTGCTGCTGTTTGATATATACATTTTTTAATTTTCCCAAAAATATTACACATTTTCAAATAAAATAATTCTATAATAGGTTATATTGGTATTTTGTCAACCTGGTTGAACTGCATTTTATTAAACGTGTGTATTTATTGAAAATATTGAAAGAAGAAATTATTATTCTTCGTTAAAATTTCCCCATAGTTTTTCAGTAAAAAAGAACTCTTGTGCATTTTTATTATATTTTTTAAAATGATTTTTGCCAATAAAATCTAATATATATTACAATTAATTTTTTTCTGATATACACCACGCAAACTTAACCAATTTTTCCAAAGAGAGCATTGAATAAACGAGATTTCTACTTTGTAGGCTCAAAGAAAATATTTGGTCTATGTTCACTTAATTTCGGAGAACCTAGCTGCCTTTTCAAGTTTTGTATTTTGTCATAATTTGCTATATTTTGTGAATATGTATTTTGAAATTAATTAAAATGAAAATTCTTATTTCTCCAACATTTATTTTTCAATGTTTTTCTATTATTTAAAAAAATTCACATTTTTATTTTATGAAAATAAGCGTTGAGTACTCCGGTACGTGCATGACGCTGGCGCTCGAGCCCCGCGGCGCACCGTGGGGCCTTCATGGTATTGTTTTTACGAAAAGTAATAATATATGCTAGTATATTTGATCACTCTATGCATTTTAAAGGTCTGGGACTGCCATTATCTAAATGCTTGCATTACGTTCACTGATGAATTTTGAAAAATATTTGAATCATGGAAAATCAAGTTATTGAATAAGAGGTCGGGTCGAAAAAGCTGTTTGATGCATTAAGTAAAATTAAAGCACGGAGATTTTTTGATGCAGATGTCTGGTCTTCTATCTGCCTTTCTTTCCGCCTTTCGTTTTTTTTAGTGACAGTTGTTTTCACTTTGCTTCCTAATTTTCTTTTATTTTCTTTTGGAAAGTAGTGAAGTATGAAAAAGAGTGTTTTGGTATCACAATTCTAGAATGGAAGCGATATCGATATTTGTGTAGTGCTGATGCCTGGGATGAAGGCCTAAATTTTTTTAACAGCAAATTCGCAAAAGCAAGAAACTGCGCGTTGTTCAAATTGCGTCAAAATATGCTTTTGAAAGATTGCTTCAAAAAACATGGTTTCGCGAAATTTGAACAGCACGCAGTTTCTTGAGTTTGCGAATTTGCTGTTAAAAACATTTAGGCCTTCATCCCAGGCATTAGCACTACACAAATATCGATATCGCTTCCACTCTAGAATTGTGACACCAAAACACTGTTTTTCATACTTCACTGACTGGCCTACTACTAAACATGGGAGACTTTAATTAAAGAAATTTTCCTCAGCCACGGAATGCGACTAAGGGAAGTGTGTCCTCGTTGTCACAGGTACTAGTTGTCACATCGCGAATATCTCAGAAATTAATAATGATTTTTAAAAAGTACTTATACAGTTTTTGAACGTGTGTCAGTGCTGCCAACAGTAGACAGTTCTATGGCGAACAACTTCTCCAAATAGATTTGACAGACCAAGCCACAAAATATGCGTCGCTGCGTAAAATTAGGATATCGTTTTTGTTTGTAAATATTTAATGCAATAGACACAGTTTGTCAGTGTTATTGTATTTTCTGGTAAGTAAATTAAGTTGTTTTGCTATAATAACCCTTGTTTTTTGCATCACAGTGGCTTTGGGGCTTGTTATCACTGTGACAACTAGCCCCGAAATAAATCCCTACTAAAAATTATTTAGCTTTAGTCGCAAGGAAAAGTGGTAAGATCTTTATGAGTTCCTATGAGCATTTGTCGCTATCGTTTGTAAGAACTCGTGTACTTTATACCTGGTACTAATAGCTGAGACAACTATTCCCATGTAAGGGGTAAGTTGTCACACTCTACTTTTTTCTTTATTAATTTTTTTTTTTTAAGATGAACGCAAAATTAATTTGTTTCATGTGCAACAATTTAAAGTTAAAGGATAAAATATATGACTATTTTTAGAAAAGTACCATATTTATTTAATTTATTAATGCTAGAGAGGTTTAAGTACTTTTTGTGACAACCAGGACCCGTCTCCCCTACTCCCCAAAAGAAAAGAAACGAAAATTAGGAAACAAAGTGAAAGCAACTGTCACTAAAAAAATCGAAAGGCGG
Organism: Andricus quercustozae; assembly: GCA_932072015.1. NCBI lineage: Eukaryota > Metazoa > Arthropoda > Insecta > Hymenoptera > Cynipidae > Andricus > Andricus quercustozae. The sequence continues at coordinate 460 of CAKNWU010087456.1, read as the reverse complement.
AAAGAAAGGCAGATAGAAGACCAGACATCTGCATTCAATAATCTCCGAGATTTAATTTTACTTAATCCATAAAACAACTTTTTCGACCCGACCTCTTATTCAATAACTTGATTTTCCAAAATTCAAATTTTTTCAAAATTCATCAGTGAAAGTAATGTAGGCATTTAAATAATGACAGTCTCAAACCTTTAAAATGCATAGAGTGATCGAATATACTAGCATATATTATTACTTTTCGTAAAAACAATACCATGAAGGCACCACGGTGCGCCGCTGGGCTCGAGTGCCAGCGTCATGCACGTACCGGAGTACTCAACACTTATTTTCATAAAATAAAAATTTGAATCCCACTTTCTAATCCACATAGTCTTATAGGAAGAAACCTAAGCTTTCTTTGAACACCAAAAAAACACAAACAAAAAAAAACTGTCTCACTTCGAAAAAAAGTCAAATTTATTTT
>CAKNWU010087440.1:0-10639 GCA_932072015.1 Andricus quercustozae | reverse complement strand
CTCGTTGGGGTCTGGCCTGGACAGAAGTATGAGGGCGCATTGTGTATTCGCAAACGTCTTATAGAATTTTCAACTACATTTGGTTGAATTTTATTTCAACTCCGTGGATGAACGAGATTTCAACCACAAAAGTGGTTGAAAAGTGGTTGAATTTTCAACATATTTCTAACAGTGTACGCACACGATTAGAAACGAGAACATCAACCGACATGGACAGGAAATTCACAGTGTTCATCATGTCGTGAGTTCTAGAGAGGACGAACTTTCCGTCCGGATTCCTGTCGACCATTTTCTTAGTCCCAAAATCAGACGGTTCCCTGAGACCGGGTTTCAATCTCAAGCGTTTAAACGAGTATCTGATACCAGAAAAATTTCGATTAATTACCCACTCGAAAGTTCCAGGTTTCCTTCAAAAGAAAGACATCTTAGCAAAAATAGATTTATCGCAAGCTTAATTGCACGTCCCCATAAAAGAGGCTCACAGGCTATATCTGGCTATGTACTACCGGAAAGAAATATACTGCTGGACGGCGTTGCCTTTCGGCCTCTCGAGCTCTCCTCTAGCCTTTTCAAGAGTGTCGAATTGGTTAGCAGGTCAACTAACAAAAAGAGGGATGAGAGTTTTGATCTACTTAGACCACTTTTTTTCGGCGAACCAAAACGAGCACCTCTTGATTCAATAGGTAAAGGAAGCAGTACATTTTCTCACCTTCTTGGGATGGTAAATAAATGTTCCAAAATCAATTCTAGTGCCAAGTCGACAGTTAGAGTTTCTGGGCATCATGTGGAATCCTGGACAGACCTGAAATGGTAAGACTATTTTACAGGAACATGCAGGGAGCAGCACGCTTGCTCCCTACAGATTTCCCAAATCGGAACTTTCTTCTCTCTCATCTAGTGAAGACCTGGGAGTACAAATTGGCTTGGATATTCCCTCCTCCATGTCTTTTACCGAGAGTGCTTCAGCATCTCAATCTAGCTCGAGGAGTATACATCTTGATTCTCACAAAATGGGAGAAAGTATTCTGGAGAGCAGACCTCAAACGTCGATCATTATGCCCCCCTTGGAACATTCGCAACCTTCATCGGAATCTTCTGGACCTTCAAACCCATTTCCCCCCTCCGAGGGTTCCAGAGCTACATTTGGAGGCTTGTAAGGTACTTGGGTAGCATGGTATACGTCACAAAGTATCTCATTGAATAACCCATCTCAGCAGAAAGTAGCACATTACTTGAGCTACTTACACAGGGAGAAAAAATTGGCCTACAACACAATCTTGGTTTATAAGTCGATTGTTGCAACGTTCGCAAATCCAGCGAGGGGAGAAGAGATTAGTTCACATCCTACAGGAAGGCATATGTTAAAGGCCATACATTCATTTGATCCACCTCAAGCAAAAACAAAGATTTGGGATGTGAATATATTAATCGAGTGGATGAAACAAAAATCTGTGGACCTTGAAAGCCATTTTCAAGTTTCAAGACACGTAGCTTTATTACCCCTGTTAGATTCGGGTAGAAGAATCCATCGCCTCACACATTTGCGGATTAATTCGGAAAATTTCCAAGACAAGCGAGATTCAATAGTTCTTTGGCCCATTTTCGACTCAAAAACCGACAGTGTCTCATGTAGGTAGTCCGATTGGGGGCTCTCAAAAAATAGAGAACAAAAAATGGATCGAACTTAGTGGCTGCGGATCTTAATCAAGATCACAAAATTGCGAAGAAGTGCAAGAAAAGGGTTGAATAGTCTGTTCATCACTACTAGAGGAAGTGTGGCTGCAGCTTCACGTACAGTGATTGCAGGCAAGATCCGGACTACTTTGGAGGAGTCAGGTATCGGCACCTCTGCGGGAAGCATTCGATCAGCGCAGCAGTGGCATGATCTCTTCTCAAGTCTGGTCTTCCAATAGACGAAATATTACAGAAAGGAAATTGGAAATCAACTGATACCGCCTTTAAAAATTATTTTAAAGATATTCAGAGACCAACTGATCGGTCAGGTATATTAGATAAAACATTCCAGCCGTTTTGGGTCCTCTTTGTTCTGCCAAAATGGCTGTGTGATTAACTTATTCAAATTATTTTCGTCTTGTTAAAAAGAAGCAAACGTTATTTATTTAAGATATAGCTGTATTGTTGTATGTTCATATTACTGAATAGGTCTCTATACCCTCCATATGAATATATCGTTTTTTATAATATAAATTTTGAAAATAAATTTCTTGTTCCGATACTTCTATTATCATTCTGTTTAACAAGGTTATTTCGGTCTTGCCAAAGGCCTGATTAGTTTAAATCCTTGCCGGCTTAATACACACATTTTTTCGTTTCCAAAATATTTATGCAAACATTTTTTAGCATTTCATAATATACATTGTTGTAGGTATAATTATTTTTACTTTGAATGGTTGCATATTTTAAAGGCTGTGTCTAGTCACGAAAAATTAGGGGAGCTGGAAAAGAGGATGGGCTAGTCTTCCTCAATTTTTGGGACGACTATCCAAGTTTATGACAAATTTTATTTTTAATATTACCTAGTCGAGTTTAACTATAAAATAAATTTTTTTTTTCATTTAAATTTTTGAATATATTTCAAGCTACAGGGTATCCGCTTTTATCACTGGCAAAAATTCCCGGTTTTTTTAATTTGTCCCAGTCATTGAAATTAAAAAGCTCAAACTGTTATAGCTAACGTTTTTTTTTATTTGAGGTAATCAAAACTAAACTGCAAATTATAAACGATCAATTTCGCAAGCTTTAAGTATACAATCTAAATGTCATTACTTTTATCGCCGGAAAAAATTGCCGGTTTTTCAAATTTGTTCTCGGTTATACGAATAAAAATAATTGCTGGTAACTAAAATGTAATATATTGGCTTTTCTTACTTTTTAAATATTTAAACATACATCTATTTTTTGCCATTAAGAACGATTTATTACATGCTGCCGTTGAAATTGAAACTAACCAATATTTTATAAACTTGAACGTTTTTAATTCATAATTAAACAAAATTCCCGGGCCACATAAAACTTCCCGGTTATTTCCCGTTTTTTATCGGTCCATTGACCACCCTGAAGTATTTTAAATATATTATATTAACTAAATTACTAGATTAATCTGAAATTAATTAAAATATATTTTAATTTTTAAACCTAAATGTTGAGAAAGAAGTAGGTATCAAAGAAGTTGCCTTGAAGAAAAAAGTGTCACTGTTTGAAAAAATCTTACCAAATGCTCGAAAATGACAACGAAAGCTAGACGTGCTGCAAAAACATGCCAATACTGAGGACTGAGTCCATAATGGTCTTCTGGGCCAGTTCTGTAACCTCTGTACTGACAAGTTGGAGGGTCAGGATCATCCACGTCGCTACCCATACCTTCAGCATAATGAGAAGTATTAAATTCCGATAAGGAACTATCGATGTAACCCACCAAATCATTTGTTGGTGAATAAACAAATGCATAAACGCTTCTTGGTATGAAATCCGAGGTGTAAGCAATGACAAACGCCTGTTGAAAAACGATCATTCAATTAGGTGATTTTTTTAATGAAAAATCCGGAGAAACCTTAAATTACCTTAAGGATATACTATGCGTACAGGCAATCTCAAAATCCACTCAAACTTTATAATAATTGATCAAATCGAAGAAAATGGATGCAATATTAATTGATGTGAATTTTAAAGGAGAAATCTAAGCATCATTTCGAAAAAAATTGTTTAGATTGAAATGGTTTTTATAACCAATTTAACAAATTATTAAATAAGAGCTGCAATTTTTATCCAATCCTAATGATTAAGAGCAGATTTTTTTCCCGGAAATATTTTTTAATATCACGTTTGGTCGGCTTTTATTCAAAAAGAAAATGTTTTCACAATTAATACAGTTATTACTTTTGTGAACTATTGTTTTTCCTAAATAATATAAATTTCAATAAAATTCAACCAAATATAATTGTAAAAAATCTTTCAAGGAATAAGATCAGACCTTTTGGATAATAATCTCGATAATAATTGCAGCTTCGACCTAAAATTAAAGCTAAAACACGAAAATTCGTATAATTTTTGTTAAATAAACAATTCTAACCTAAACATTTAAACAATTTATTTCTATTGCATGCTTAGATTCCACCGTTAAAGATTCGCAACAATTAACTATTGGGTCTAATTTCGTCGATTTTATAAATCATTTTTAAAACTGCTCAATTTATAATCAGGGTGGCCGTAAAACTTCATTTTCAAAATTCCCTGACTTATCCCTAATTTTTTCCGGTCGAATTTCTCATTTGCCCTGCCCATTGATATTTAAAGAATAAACTTCTAATCTTGTCATACATTTAATATAGTTTATAAATGGAATAAAACAATTTTTAATTGATTAGTTTATTATTTTAAGGGCAGCCACAATCTAATTTACTTGAAAAAGTGAATAAGTACACTATTTAAGCCAAAAAAGCGACCAACCATGACTGATTTCTCAACCAAAAAGTGACTAAAGTTACTAATGTGACTAATGTTCTTCTGAATTTAAAAGAATTCGATAAAATTTATAAGGATTACAGGTGCATTTTTACAAGTTCAGGATAAATTCATAAGACTTTTGAAAAAACTCAAATTATATTTAAAAGAATTTAAATTGATTTCATCAAAACTGGAGTTAATTTAAAAGAATTGAAGGGAAATGTGAAGAATTTGACGAAATTCATAAAAGTTCAAGGTAAAGTAAAAAAAACTTCAAGGGAATTGAAAACAATTAAAAAATATGAAGACATTCAATGAATTCAGTAAGTTTATCATGAGTTTAGACAAATTTAAGGAAAGTAAAAAGAATTCAGGGTGAAATAATAAGAATTCAAGGTGAATTAATAAGAATTCAATGTAAATTTCAAATGAATTGCAAAAAATATTTGAAAATTTCTGCCGAGATATCATAAAAAAATCTTAGTACTTTATAGGTCCTTTAAAATCTTTCCATATCTTCAAAATTCTAGGAAATTCTTTACAACAGCATGCAATTCTTTTTAAATCACTCAAAATCATTAAAACGCTTGGAAATGCCTTGCAATTTGTTAAATATCTTGAAATGCCTTTGATCTCTTCAAATTAATCATATCAATTAAAAATTTCTTGGAATATTTTCGAATTCCCTACAATATTTCAAATCTTTCGAAATCTTTTTAACTAACTTAAAAAATTTTAAAGCTCTTGAAAATGCCTTGGAAGCTTTTAAAATATCCTCAAATATTTCAAATTCTTTGAAATCTTATGAAATTACTGAAATCAGTTGAAAAATCCTTGGAATATTTTCAAATACCCTATAATATTTGAAATCCTTTAAAATCTAATGAAATCCCTAGAAATTTCTTAGAGTTCTAGAAAATTCTTTGGAATTTTTAAAAATACTCTCAAAATCTTAAAAATTCTTTGAATTTGCTTCCAATTATTCAAATCAATTAAAAATTCCTTGGAATCTTTAAAAGGACCCTAAAAGATTTAAAATCCTCTGAAATCTTTTGAGACCCCTTGAAACTCTTTGGAGCTCTGGAAAATTCCATGGAATTTTTAAAAATAGCCTACAATTCAAAATCCTTTGGAATCCCATCAAATTATTGAAATCTGTTGAAAATTCCTTTGAATCTTTTAAATGAACCTAAAAGATTTTGAATCCTTTTAAATATTTTGAAATCCCTTGAAGCTTTTTAAAGTTCTTCGGAATTCCTTGGAATTTTTAAAAATACCCTAAAATCTTGAAAATCCTTTGAAATCCTTTCCAATTACACAGCCCCACAAAAAAAATGTTTTTCTGGCCTGGGGGTCAGACCATGTTTATTATATGTTTTTGGGGTAGCTAAAACCGAATCCAAAGTCCATTTTACCCAATCACGTCAGGTTTTTGACATAACCTCAAAAAGTCTACACAGCCACACAAAAATAAAAAATAATTTTGGCCTGGGGGCCAGGCCATTTTTACTATATCTTTTTGGGGTCGCTGAAACCGAATATATTAGGTATAACGGGCTATTTGGGCTTGGATTATAAGATTTTTTGAAGTTATGTCAAAAACCTGGCATGATAGGGTGAAACGGACTTCGTATACGGTTTCAGCGACCCCCAAAACATATAATTATATGTTTTTGGGGTCGCTGAACCATTTTTATTAATAAAAATGGTCTGACCTCCAGGCCAGAAAAATATTTTTTCTTCATCCCCTAGCCGAAAGTACGTTTTCCCGGCTGCATTTCTGTCCGGGAGTGGCTTTTGCGGCCTGACAGAGAACGCGATCTCTGATTGGCTGCGAGATTTTTGTGGCTCGCTGACGTATCAACGCTCACTGTTATTGTGTACTTAGCCTCCGAAAAAAATGTATCTTGACAGGTGAATGGAAAAAAGAGAGCGTCGGTGTGTTCAACATCAAAACTGATGGTTTAAGGTTATTGCGACTTTTGTGCATACAAAATCGGCACAAAACCTCAAAAATGGTCGACTGCTCGTCTGAAGATTCTGCGGTCGAGGAAGAAATGTTACGAAAAAATAAAAAATGTGTTTTTGATGCCCGCCCCGACCAGCAAAACCTCAGCTCCGCCTCGCCTTTGCAAAAGTTGGGCGGGCGACCGAATCCCATGCATCCGCTCAGCTGACCGAGAGCAGCGGCGCGACGGCACTACGTACTTTCGGCTGGGGGGAAGAACAATAGTATACGACGCATGGCCAGAAATATTGGATGCCCGGAAATCCAACTTTCTGGCCTTGGGTCGTAATATACTATTTTTGTGTGACTGTGTTATTGAAATATATTTAAAATTTCTTAGGATCTTTAAAGGTTCCCTAAAATATTTCAAATTAAATCAGAAATTCAGAAATAGGTATAGACCTGAATTAAATAAAATGAGTAATCCAGGAGTTAATATATTAATAGAAACAGTGATATTTTCATTTAAAAAGTGACTAAAAAGTGATTCCAGAAAAAAGTGCCGATTACTCTTGACAGTTACTTAAAGTGCTTCTTATATAAATTCCCTGACTTTCCCTGACTAAAAAACCGCCCTGACTTTTCCCTGATTTCCAATTTTTCCAAAACCTGCGGTCACCCCGCCAATTTTTAAGTGAACTGTACACAGTGAATATCCTTAAATGATCTAATATGCATTAATATGTATTTTTTTAAATAACTCACATTGGAGACAACAGCTGTGTATGTGACCCCTTTAAGAATACCATACCAGGCACCAATATCTTCGACCCTCTCAGCCAAAGGTCTTCGTGCTTCTTTCACCATTTTATAAGCATCCAATCTGATTTCTCCAATATTGTTCAAAAGAGCAAATAGAGGAGCTAAAGGAAAAGCAGCCACGAAAAGGGTCACAAATCCATACTGAATTACTGAAATTATTTATCATGAAATTATTAATAATAAACGGTTCGATTATTCAAATTTTAAAATATTAAGTCGAAGAAATGTTTGAAATAATAATTAATAATTTCGAATTGAAAGCGTTTGAAATTTTTAAAGAACTACATTGAACGATATTGAATTGAAAACTGTTCCAAATCAAACAATTTTAGATTAGGTTAAATTCTGAAACGGGACCATACTTCGAATGGAATGAAAAATAATTTTAAGTGTTTGAGATTGAAATTTTTTAATTTGAAATGAATTAATTCAAACTTGAAGCGATACAAATTACACAATTTCAGACGCTGTTTTAAATTGAATAATTCTTAAATTAAGATCGTGCAACTACCTCATCAAAAATTAATAATTTAAAAATTGTGTATCACGCAACAATAAAGCATTTCCATGCAAACGAAGCGACTTTTTGTTGAATACAATTTTATGAGTTGTCAAACTAACGTACAGAAGGACCCGCCGGATCGGCATCAAAATCCGCGAAAGGAAGTAGGACCACCCCTAAACTTCTCCGCTAGCCGTGCCCAATCATTTTAGACTTTTGCACTCAAAAACCCAGGGCCGGAAAACTTTCGACGCAGTTAAGTGTCCCCCGCCGAGTAGATGAACAAATCACATAATTGTCCAATAATTAATTACCGGAAGTGTCCGCCATCTTTGATTTTGTGTTTACGTCGATTTGCACACGTATTTTGCATTTCTCGATAAAAAAGGTAAGTAACAAATTTGTAGAGAATTTGATTCTCTACCATTTCCATCCAGTCGATATTGTTGTAAAAAAATTATTTGTCGCTAACAATAAGCAAAAAGTGTGGAAAATTAGGAAAGTGGCACAGGTTTTTCAACTTTCTGACTATTTATATTAAAAATAATTGGGACATTTAAATGACAAAGTTGTAGAAGACTCAATTTCTAACAACTTTTGCATTATTAAGTTTTTCGTGCGACGTCTAGATCACGGTCGGGAACGCTCTCAATACAGAGGCACGGCGGAAGCGACTCTTAACTCATTTCCACACCGTGGACGACACCGTTCTCATATTTGGAAAGCAAGCGTTCTTTAACGGTAGTAACATGGGGCTTGTAATCACCTTTATAATTTGTTTTATCAGGTGGGACAATGTAAATTGGAACTCGTCCGCATTATCTTCAATATAGTCAAAAATATCGTCCATCGCTTTATCAACTTCATCAGATGCTGGTCGTCCGTTTTTATTTCCAGTTAGTGGTTTATACAACCCTTTACAGCAATCAACGTAATATCGCGCGCAACTACAGTCAAATCGGGAATATCATTTGTACGTCCAATTAATCCCCGCGCGAAAGCGTCGTTTTTGCAGCACAAATGTTTAAAAACTGTGTCTCGTATAGTGTTCGATTTTATGAATCTCACATTTTTCCGGGTGTTTGGAGTTACTGTTGACTGCTTTGTAATGAAATTATCGTCAGCTGCTTAAGCACAAAAGAAACATAATTTACGAAAATCAAAAATCGGTGTTACGGCTTGATGTGATGATGTCGAGGGTGAAGGCGACATAGATGCTTCATTGCTCCGGCGACGCAGGGCGGCAGCGATACATTGCTCTTTCGCGTAATTACGCCAGCAAGCTATATGAATTGTCACTGAATCTAATGCTCCGAGCTGTTTTTCGTGCACGGAAATAAAATTTGGGCGACTGCGGTACTTATACGTACCACTACTGAGCTAAACACATGAGCGCCAGCGCGCCCTGCGTTCAAGACGTCTACTTTTGGGACAACAACAGACCCGTAACTGAGTAAGACGGTTGCGTTTTTTTCTGAGGACGCGGTTGACACACGTGCACGGCCTCGCGTAAATTTATTTATATATAACTATAGATATACAGGAAGACTCCAATTTCGTGAAAACTTTCGATTTTAATAGGGGTTCTCTTCTTCATTTCGAGCATAGAAATGCAGAAGTCGGATCGACTACTGTAGCACGTTTGCATTCTCTCATTTGGGACAGCAGTGTTCCCAGATATAAAGGAACAACATATAAAGCACTGTGCCATGGTAAAACGTTTTTCTTGAGCTACTGCTACGAACGCAGTGCATACATTGTGTCCAACAGCGCGAGTTCCCCCATACCGCTGTGTTGACAGCGTTCCCGACCATGATCTACACGTTGCACGAAAAACTTGTTGATACAAAAGTTATTAGAAATTGAGTCCCCTACAACTTTGCCATTTGAATATGCCACTTATTTTCAATACAAATACTCAAAAAGTTGAAAAAACTGCACACAGACATTTTTCCACCCTTTGCGTTGCTCGCGTGTAACCCTTATGAAAATATATGACAGGAAAAAAATGTCAGGCCTGTCATTTTTTTCCTGTCATTTTTTACCTGTCATTTTTTACCTGTCATTTTTTTGCGACCACAGGAAAATGACAGGAAGAACGACAGCCGAAAATGATTGACCATAATTGGCCATAATTTATAATAATATCGTCGGAACATTATAAAGTATCGACGACTTGCAGCTTTATTATTTTAACTATTTGAACTTGCCTGTAAAGCATAAACAATCATTAGCAAAAGAAAACCATTATGGGAATTTTCATGATGAAACACCTTTTTGTAGCCTATGCCCAATTCCGAATTCTCTTCCAACACATCAATTGTGGAATGTGTTGGATTTGCCATTTTAAAGCCTTCTTATCCTTACAAAGCGCTAAACTTGAGTACCACGGCAACAATTTCGGACTATTTTCCACTTTCTTCATTCCCTTGACAAGTTCAGTGCGTGTAGGTACGTGCTACCAATTCCATGATCCAGCAAAGAATGGTTATGCCACGCGCAACCTACGGACCATTTGATTGGTTCACTTTTTTTAGATGCGCGTGGCGAGACCATACTTTGTTGGATCATGGAATTGCAAGCACGCAGTGAACTTGTTAAGGGAATGAAAAAACATGAAAAATAGTCCGAAATTGTTGCCGTGGTACTCAAGTTGAGCGCTTTGTAAGGATGAGAAGGCTTTAAAATGGTAAATCGTACACATTCCACAATTGATGTGTTGGAAGATAATTCGGAATTGGACACTGGCTACAAAAAGGTGTTTCATCATGAACATTCCCATAATGGTTTTCTTTTGCTAATGATTGCTTATGCTTGACAGGAAAGTTCAAATAGTTATAATAATAAAGCTGCAAGTCGTCGATACTTTATAATGTTCAGACGATATTATTATAAATTATGGC
>CAKNWU010087433.1:0-17990 GCA_932072015.1 Andricus quercustozae | reverse complement strand
CAAACTACCTTCTTTTCGGATGATTAGAGAAAATGACCTAACAAAGGAAAACGAGAGAGAAAAAGAAAAGAGTTAACCGAAACCAACTTCTCACTCTTTCCTTATTCTTTCTTCGTATTTTGTATACTGTAGGGATGGTTTTGGTTGACTCTTTCCTTTTTCTCCATCTTTTTTTCTTTGTTATGTAATTGTCTTTAACCCTCCATTTACACACTTCTTTTTTCCACCTTCCGTTTACACACAGGGACTTTTAAGTCCTATTCAGTTTTTGAACTGTTTCGGGCCTTCAAATAATCGAATAAAATTCAGGTTTATTTTTCGAAGTGTCTACTACACGATCCAATTGTTCTTAGTGTTAATCGTTAAAAACTTTTTTAATTAAAAATTGAAATTTGGGAAAAATATAGAAAAAAATCTATACCCATTGTTTAAAAAAGTTAAATTATTTGAAGACCTGAAAAATGAGAATATTTTATAGTGACTCATGCAGGTAATTCCATCGAAAAAGCAGGATATTGAATGTTAATGCATATTTATTGTAGAAAAATAGTAAAATTTACTCAAAAACATTCAGTTTGCACAATCTTTACAGAAATGTATACGGTGTTCTTCGCAAACTGCCTTACCGCAGGAGGCACAACAGTAAAGTGTATTTTTGTCAGCTTTACATACAGCATGGAGTAATACTAAGGAGACAAATCTGTGTGACTAAATTTGTCGCCGTTTTTTCGGACATAGTTTAGGGGAGGATATACGCTAAAATGTACAGGAGTTCGCCTCGTTTTTGATGAAATATCAGCTAGAGCTTTTTGATTGGTGGGTTAGTCATGATTCAAATTGTCCAGAACCCACCAATCAAAAACCTCTTGCGGATATTCCACTTAAAACGAGGCGAACTCCTTTACAATTCAGCGTACCTCCTCCCCCAAACTACGTCCGAAAATTCGAGGTTAATTTTTGGTTCGCACGCGTATCGTTGTTTGGTCTCCTTACTATTACTCCATCATATACAGGATAGTTTGGAGCAGATTGTCGATGTGCATCTCTACATTATTTTTTCCACTGAAAAACTATCCAGAATTACACGAAAATTTTATGTTGCTCATATAAATACCGGAAAATGCCAAATAAAGCAAAACATTTAATATTCACTAACTTGTGAAAACACTAACGCGGCTTACACACAGGAACTTTTATGTCACTGTACGCACTTTTACCGCGCACCGCTCAAAGGTTAACTGACGAACTGCAGCGCCACTCACAGGACCTGACCCTATTACTACCTAGATTTTTTAGAGGGGGGAACCGAACTTCCATATTTTCCCAAAGACGAGACATACCAATTTGAAAAATCGTTTGTGCCTTAAAATCCCCTGTGTGTAAACCGAGGGTTAATGAGCCGGAAAGGAGGTAGTTTGGAAATGTAATTTTAAATTGTGCATTTTTTTCAAGCTCGGCTTTCTGTGTATAAAACTAATTGTAAGAAAGTATATTTCAATTCCACCTCAAATAAATAAAATAGGTTTCATAAACTTGAACAAAGAAAATTTTGTTTTCAAATAGAAGTAAAACGATAGTTGGAATAAAACAATATTGAACCTGGATCGACTTTTTTCATTTCTCACTTAAAACATTCGGGTAACAACAGAGAATTAAGGTGCTTTTCACGACTAGGTGTTTAGCAGCTTCCAAATTACGTGTACAAGGATGAATTGTTCGATGTAATATTTTTACCAAATAATCTAAATGCATCTATATAATTAAAATACAGGTTAAAAAACACCGCTCAGTCCCACTGGGTACAACTGCCATCTATGAAAATGACACTGGCTCCCAGTAGAATCGTGGTAAATCACAACTATGACCACGTCTCAAGATCGCGAGACGGATGACCACGGGGCACAGCGAAAACAAAATGCAGGGCAACTGATAACTTCGCATCTCCGAGAGCACCGATCACAAGGACAATTACTTTAAGCGAATATTTTGGGTACAGTCGCTGCAGCTCCCTTTTAAGATCTTAAGACCTCTCGTCCTTTTCCTTATCCTTGGCAGTGATGTTGTAGTCAGTCGGAGCTGTAGAATTCCATCGCGAATAAAGTTCGTTTCTCCAAGTTTTGGAGCACAATTTCAGGCCTTGAGTGTGCAATGAAGAATACTGTCCGGAAATTGATGTTCCAGAAAATTTGGTACTTCTTGTTTTGGACAATTGAATCTATCTTCCTCGGAGCTTTCGGCAGGGCAGGTTCGCGGCCAATACCGTAAGAGCGACGAATATGGTAGTTAAGCACTCTTAGCGCCGCATTGTATCTGTAGAGATACGTCGTTCCCGCGTGAGTGGGGCACCTGGATAGTATGTGTTCTATGTACTCAGCGTGTGTATGCCACGGTCTGCACCTATCGCTGGGAACTTTTTGATGTGAAATGCGGTTACGGTGTACTCATGTGGAAATGACAGCGCCCTGGCACGCGAAAATAAAACCCTGTGTGCCTGAATTAAGTGTGCAATTTCTTGCCGAGGAGCTGTTGGCGGAAGTTTTCAAAATCTGATTTCTTTACTTGAGCTTTTAGAAGTGACGCATCTAGATAAAGTAATGCACTTTCCTCACTTCTGCTGTTAAGATTCAGACCAAGGGTTCTCGGCCGCCTGCGCAACGGCTTTATAAAGGAATGCTCCTTCGCCAATAATCTTGTATTTCCTGACCATTTTTATCAGAGGATCCATTCCATTTTCGACGATGCAAGCTGTACCCAGGGTAATTAAGCTATAAAGACATTGGATAATTAAAAGTCCGCGGACGCCTTTACGGGGCGGCGTGGGCTGTACAAACGCGGAATGGAAGAATTGTTACTCAAGCTCTTCTGAATATGCATGATCTTGCGCGTGACAATATTGAGGGTCGTGAGCTCTTGCTTCGCTCATGGAACTAGCCGAAACGAATAGAGTAGAACTGGGACGGCAAGCATGATACTCGCAGATACCTTGTCCAAGGCCGACAGATTGCAGGACCAAATCTGTTAAAGGAAACGCTTCTATAACCTTGAATGGGGCTCTCAGGCACAGCTAGGGATGTATAGGTCTCTCCAGTCTCAAGGTGTATGATAACACTCAGATCCACGAGCCGGAAACGCCAGTAAATCGTCCACGGTTTAGATGAATCTTGGCACATTTGTACAATCTAAAGTACATACCAATCTCTTAATCTTCAGGTCAGCCATATAAAATGCACGAGTTTCCTATTGCTGGTGATGAAAGTCGCTGCAGAGGACTGAAAGACGCCCCCCTGGAAGGTGAGGCTATTCATTGTCACACGATAAGCTACTCAGATTATAGGGTATTGGAAAAGTCAGAGGCCTAGTCTTAATGACACTTCCTCCTCTTCGTCTGCGGCTGGTTCATGCAGCGGTTGGGGAAGCGCTCCGCGTACATATCGATTTTTCAAGAGGTAGGGGTGTTGATTTCGCAAAGAATGATGCGAAAAGTGCTGAAGCTCTGGGGGTTTCCGGTACCACAGAGTGTTCATACGCACCAGAAAGCCTCCGCGAACAGGGATAATGCTGGCATTGTAGCAGTCTAGAACGTCATCCTTTTTGAACCGCAGCTAGAAAACGCTTTCGGTCATCCTTGTAGAGCCCCGCATGCAGCGATAAAGCTACATACATTCGGAAATCGCCCGTTATCCCAGTCACCAATTAAGACACCTTACCCAGATGCCATTCAACTTTCGGCACGGTTGTTACGCCGCCTCTTTGGGGTTTTTCATTTGAGACGATCCCTAGCAGCAGAAACCTTTGTTAAAGGGACTCTCTATTCGCAACCTGAGGACAGGTCCAGTAGCTTTTTTATAGGCTCTCCGGTTCGATTCCAAAAGAACCGAAACCAAATGGTTAATAAATAAATAAATAAATATATATATATCATTTATAAGAATAAAATTGTCTCTTTTTTTACGTCTGGAAAAATTTATAGTTTATAAATTTAGGAAAGAACCTAATAAATACGAAATCTTCCAGACTAATAGTTAAAATTTATTTGAAATAATTCGAATCGATTACGTTTCGGAAATACAGCTGGTTTCCCTCATCAGATCTGTATAAAAAACGTAACGAAATTACAAGATCGAAGCAATATAATGTAATGAAAACAATGTATCAAAGTATCAGAATAGTATACCTTAAAACAATTTTAAAAATTCCGAGTAGTTTGCTTTATCTGTGAGTTCCATGTTATTCAGAAAAATATATGAAACTTTATAGGTACCGCTAGAAAACATATAATATTAGGCTAGGTTCAAAATACGTGAGGAGCATAAAAGAAGTGCAAACAGAAAATTTATTAGGAAAAGTAATTAACTGATTTCATACCTGTAAAAAGATTTGTAATTTTTTATTTATGTAATGAAACTATTGTTTAAACTGTGATAAAAGAAACTAAATGTTTGGTGAAGACGGAGCAAGTATGCCCCGCCTCCATCTTGGAAACTTTGTGAACGCACACATTAAGAATGGCAAGGCAAGACATCGGAGAGCGATACGTAGGTGTAAGAAGGGTCAACGGCAGTAACAAATTCTATAGTACTATTTTTGTAACAGTTTTTTTTCTAAATTATTATATGTTTGTTATAATTCAAATTTTTAGTAATGATGTTTGAGATGAATTAAGAGAATTTGTTATTTAGTTATAAATTCAACAATGTTATTATAAGAAGTACTAAAATAATCTAAATTGCTAACTTAATTCATGCAACTTTAATTTTTTTTTTTTAATAAAAACTATCTCAGCAAAAGCGCGATTAAATCTATTAGGTTCAATATGCAAAATTTCTACCCCATTCCATTTGGTCCAATCTGATGTTATTCCTATGTTCTTTAATTCTGATTCGTAGCGGACGTTTCGATTGGCCAATGTAAGCTTTCCCACAACGGCAGGTTATTCTGAATATAGCATGACATTGGTCTAAAATATCAAGTCTGTCTTTCCCTAATTTAACAAATTTTTCAAGTTTATTATCAAGTCTAAAAACAGTTCTAATATTATCAGTTTCATTTAGAAGTCTTTTAATATTATGTGAAATTTGGCCCAGAAAGTATATTGAGATAATTGCTTTTGAGTTTTGATTAGTATTGTCAATATTGTTATTGTCGTTAGTGTTGTTATTTTTTTCAAATTATTTGACTAGTTATTATAGAATAATAGTTTTTCAACTAGTTCTAAATTTTCTGAGTGAAAAGGAACGTCTGCTAAAAGAGGGGCTGAATCAACCAGATTTTTGATAATTCCAATTTTAGGCTCTATGGGATGATTAGAAAAATGGTTCAAATATTAGGAATTTTTTAAGGAGAAAAACCTTATTTCGTCGACTTCTTCCAGACCATTTATTCAGAAATTTGTAAAAACAATGACGTTTCGGAATCAGACCGATTCCCTCATCAGATTATCTATTGTGAAAATATGAATAATAATAAATATACCACTTCGATTTTCATAACTTTCAATTGTTGAATTATTATGTTTCAATCAATTGTATTTTATTATATAGTATTACTAGTTCTTACGCCTATGACCTTTAGAAAGGTTTATACGCATGCGCCAAGGCATCACTCTTCAGATCATGTTCTCAATATAACCAATGCTCATTTCTTAAGATGGAGACGGAGGGTGCACACTCCGTCATCCCTAAAAATTTAATTATTGATTTTTTAATTTTTAACGTAACTTTTATTTTATTTTTCCAAATTCGAATATCAATAGTATTATTTAACATTTACACACTTCGTCATCACAAAAGGTAATTTACAATCTATCAGAAACTTATTTTATAGGGTTATTAACTTAGCATTCATACTCATAAATACGTATTTATTTTCACTTTCGCATAATTTACATATTACAGGTCTAATTATTTTTGAAAATGAGCATATTTATTATTATTCATATTTTTACAATAGATAATCTGATGAGGGAATCGGTCTGATTCCGAAACGTCATTGTTTTTTACAAATTTCTGAATAAATGATCTGGAAGAAGTCGACGAAATAAGGTTTTTTTCCTTAACAAATTCCTAATTATTAATTCCCAGACGTTAAATCAAGAATATTACATCCTGAAATTTCTATTCGTGGTTCAAATATCTTCCCGAATAAGTTGTTTTGCGGAACCAATTAGTTTTTATAATATTGTTTTCAGATCTTATTATTTCTAAATTTAAAAATCCAAGTGAATTGTTTTCTTCTTTTACGATTGTAAATTGCAGTCTGTTGTGATAGGAATTAAAAAGTGAAACGATCAAATCTATTTTATTTTCGGGAATAATTAAAAAGAACTCATCAAATTAGCGTACATATATTCGAATTTCAAAATTGATTTGATTAAATACCTCTGATTCTAAATCTTGCATGACTATTTCTGATAGAATAGCTGAAATCGGAGAACCCATAGGCATACCATGTGTTTGCTGGTAAAAGTTATTATCAAATTTAAAGAAGGTGTTATTCATAAGAAAAGAAATGCCTTCCTTGAATTTGTCGAAAGGAATTTTAGTATTTTTCATTATGTAATTCCATCTAGATTCTATGCTTTTCAAGACAAGTTCTAATGGTACATTAGCAAAGAGTGATGTGACGTCAATTGATACCATACTGTGATTATTGGGTATTTTAAAGTTTTGGATTTTTTCTTTAAATTCAATTGAGTTTTTGATCTTATAAGGATACGATGGTAAGGAATCTAGATGGAATTACATAATGAAAAATATTAAAATTACTTTCGACAAATTCAAGGAAGGCATTTCTTTTCTTATGAATAACACCTTCTTTATAATAACTTTTACCAGCAAACACATGGTATGCCTATGGGTTCTCCGATTTCAGCTATTCTGGGCCAAATTTCCCATAACATTAAAAGACTTCTAAATGAAACTGATAATATTATAACTGTCTTTCGAGTTGATAATAAACTTGAAAAATTTGTTAAATTAGGGAAAGACAGACTTGATATTTTGGACCAATGTAACGCCATATACAGAATTACCTGTCGTTGTGGGAAAGCTTACATTGGCCAATCGAAACGTCCGCTACGAATGAGAATTAAAGAACATAGGAATAACATCAGATTATACCAAAAATATCATTAAGCTATAAGTCAACACTTAACGCAAGAACACCGTGGAGACTAGTTTTATAAAATGGAATGAGATAGAAATTTTGCATATTGAGCCTAATAGATATAATCGCGCTTTTGCTGAGATGGTTTTTGTTAAAAAAGAAGGTGAAGCTTGCAGGAATTTTGTTACCGATTTAGATTATTTTAGTATCTCTAAATACATCTCAAACGTCAATACTACAAATTTTATTTATAACAAACATGTCATAATTTAGAAAAAAACGGTCACAAACATAGTACTATAGAATTTGTTACTGCCGTCGACCCTTCTTACAACCTACGTATCGCTCTCCGATGTGTTGCCTTGTAATTCTTGATGTGTGCGTTCACAAAGTTTCCAAGAAGGAGGCGAGGCATACTTGCTCCGTCTTCACCAAACATTTATTGTCTTTTATTACAGTTCAAACAATAGTTTCATTACATAAATAAAAAATTGCAAATCTTTCTACATGTATGAAATCAGTTTCTTACTTTTCCTATTAAATTTTCTGTTTGCACTTCTTTTATACTATTCACGTATTTCGAATCTAACCTTATATGTTTTCTAGCGCTGCCTATAAAGTTTTATATATTTTTCTGAATAATATGGAACTCACAAATAAAGCAAACTACTCGGAATTTTTAAAATTGTTTTAAGGTATACTATTCTGATACTTTGATACATTGTTTTCATTACATTATATTGCTTCGATCTTGTAATTTCGTTACGTTTTTTATACAGATCTGATGAGGGAAACCAGCTGTATTTCCGAAACGTAATCGATTCGAATTATTTCAAATAAATTTTAACTATTAGTCTGGAAGATTTCGTATTTATTAGGTTCTTTCCTAAATTTATAAACTATAAATTTTTCCAGACGTAAAAAAAGAGACAATTTTATTCTTATAAATGATATATATATATTTATTTATTTATTTATTAACCATTTGGTTTCGGTTCTTTTGGAATCGAACCGGAGAGCCTATAAAAAAGCTACTGGACCTGTCCTCAGGTTGCGAATAGAGAGTCCCTTTAACAAAGGTTTCTGCTGCTAGGGATCGTCTCAAATGAAAAACCCCAAAGAGGCGGCGTAACAACCGTGCCGAAAGTTGAATGGCATCTGGGTAAGGTGTCTTAATTGGTGACTGGGATAACGGGCGATTTCCGAATGTATGTAGCTTTATCGCTGCATGCGGGGCTCTACAAGGATGACCGAAAGCGTTTTCTAGCTGCGGTTCAAAAAGGATGACGTTCTAGACTGCTACAATGCCAGCATTATCCCTGTTCGCGGAGGCTTTCTGGTGCGTATGAACACTCTGTGGTACCGGAAACCCCCAGAGCTTCAGCACTTTTCGCATCATTCTTTGCGAAATCAACACCCCTACCTCTTGAAAAATCGATATGTACGCGGAGCGCTTCCCCAACCGCTGCATGAACCAGCCGCAGACGAAGAGGAGGAAGTGTCATTAAGACTAGGCCTCTGACTTTTCCAATACCCTATAATCTGAGTAGCTTATCGTGTGACAATGAATAGCCTCACCTTCCAGGGGGGCGTCTTTCAGTCCTCTGCAGCGACTTTCATCACCAGCAATAGGAAACTCGTGCATTTTATATGGCTGACCTGAAGATTAAGAGATTGGTATGTACTTTAGATTGTACAAATGTGCCAAGATTCATCTAAACCGTGGACGATTTACTGGCGTTTCCGGCTCGTGGATCTGAGTGTTATCATACACCTTGAGACTGGAGAGACCTATACATCCCTAGCTGTGCCTGAGAGCCCCATTCAAGGTTATAGAAGCGTTTCCTTTAACAGATTTGGTCCTGCAATCTGTCGGCCTTGGACAAGGTATCTGCGAGTATCATGCTTGCCGTCCCAGTTCTACTCTATTCGTTTCGGCTAGTTCCATGAGCGAAGCAAGAGCTCACGACCCTCAATATTGTCACGCGCAAGATCATGCATATTCAGAAGAGCTTGAGTAACAATTCTTCCATTCCGCGTTTGTACAGCCCACGCCGCCCCGTAAAGGCGTCCGCGGACTTTTAATTATCCAATGTCTTTATAGCTTAATTACCCTGGGTACAGCTTGCATCGTCGAAAATGGAATGGATCCTCTGATAAAAATGGTCAGGAAATACAAGATTATTGGCGAAGGAGCATTCCTTTATAAAGCCGTTGCGCAGGCGGCCGAGAACCCTTGGTCTGAATCTTAACAGCAGAAGTGAGGAAAGTGCATTACTTTATCTAGATGCGTCACTTCTAAAAGCTCAAGTAAAGAAATCAGATTTTGAAAACTTCCGCCAACAGCTCCTCGGCAAGAAATTGCACACTTAATTCAGGCACACAGGGTTTTATTTTCGCGTGCCAGGGCGCTGTCATTTCCACATGAGTACACCGTAACCGCATTTCACATCAAAAAGTTCCCAGCGATAGGTGCAGACCGTGGCATACACACGCTGAGTACATAGAACACATACTATCCAGGTGCCCCACTCACGCGGGAACGACGTATCTCTACAGATACAATGCGGCGCTAAGAGTGCTTAACTACCATATTCGTCGCTCTTACGGTATTGGCCGCGAACCTGCCCTGCCGAAAGCTCCGAGGAAGATAGATTCAATTGTCCAAAACAAGAAGTACCAAATTTTCTGGAACATCAATTTCCGGACAGTATTCTTCATTGCACACTCAAGGCCTGAAATTGTGCTCCAAAACTTGGAGAAACGAACTTTATTCGCGATGGAATTCTACAGCTCCGACTGACTACAACATCACTGCCAAGGATAAGGAAAAGGACGAGAGGTCTTAAGATCTTAAAAGGGAGCTGCAGCGACTGTACCCAAAATATTCGCTTAAAGTAATTGTCCTTGTGATCGGTGCTCTCGGAGATGCGAAGTTATCAGTTGCCCTGCATTTTGTTTTCGCTGTGCCCCGTGGTCATCCGTCTCGCGATCTTGAGACGTGGTCATAGTTGTGATTTACCACGATTCTACTGGGAGCCAGTGTCATTTTCATAGATGGCAGTTGTACCCAGTGGGACTGAGCGGTGTTTTTTAACCTGTATTTTAATTATATAGATGCATTTAGATTATTTGGTAAAAATATTACATCGAACAATTCATCCTTGTACACGTAATTTGGAAGCTGCTAAACACCTAGTCGTGAAAAGCACCTTAATTCTCTGTTGTTACCCGAATGTTTTAAGTGAGAAATGAAAAAAGTCGATCCAGGTTCAATATTGTTTTATTCCAACTATCGTTTTACTTCTATTTGAAAACAAAATTTTCTTTGTTCAAGTTTATGAAACCTATTTTATTTATTTGAGGTGGAATTGAAATATACTTTCTTACAATTAGTTTTATACACAGAAAGCCGAGCTTGAAAAAAATGCACAATTTAAAATTACATTTCCAAACTACCTCCTTTCCGGCTCATTAACCCTCGGTTTACACACAGGGGATTTTAAGGCACAAACGATTTTTCAAATTGGTATGTCTCGTCTTTGGGAAAATATGGAAGTTCGGTTCCCCCCTCTAAAAAATCTAGGTAGTAATAGGGTCAGGTCCTGTGAGTGGCGCTGCAGTTCGTCAGTTAACCTTTGAGCGGTGCGCGGTAAAAGTGCGTACAGTGACATAAAAGTTCCTGTGTGTAAGCCGCGTTAGTGTTTTCACAAGTTAGTGAATATTAAATGTTTTGCTTTATTTGGCATTTTCCGGTATTTATATGAGCAACATAAAATTTTCGTGTAATTCTGGATAGTTTTTCAGTGGAAAAAATAATGTAGAGATGCACATCGACAATCTGCTCCAAACTATCCTGTATATGATGGAGTAATAGTAAGGAGACCAAACAACGATACGCGTGCGAACCAAAAATTAACCTCGAATTTTCGGACGTAGTTTGGGGGAGGAGGTACGCTGAATTGTAAAGGAGTTCGCCTCGTTTTAAGTGGAATATCCGCAAGAGGTTTTTGATTGGTGGGTTCTGGACAATTTGAATCATGACTAACCCACCAATCAAAAAGCTCTAGCTGATATTTCATCAAAAACGAGGCGAACTCCTGTACATTTTAGCGTATATCCTCCCCTAAACTATGTCCGAAAAAACGGCGACAAATTTAGTCACACAGATTTGTCTCCTTAGTATTACTCCATGCTGTATGTAAAGCTGACAAAAATACACTTTACTGTTGTGCCTCCTGCGGTAAGGCAGTTTGCGAAGAACACCGTATACATTTCTGTAAAGATTGTGCAAACTGAATGTTTTTGAGTAAATTTTACTATTTTTCTACAATAAATATGCATTAACATTCAATATCCTGCTTTTTCGATGGAATTACCTGCATGAGTCACTATAAAATATTCTCATTTTTCAGGTCTTCAAATAATTTAACTTTTTTAAACAATGGGTATAGATTTTTTTCTATATTTTTCCCAAATTTCAATTTTTAATTAAAAAAGTTTTTAACGATTAACACTAAGAACAATTGGATCGTGTAGTAGACACTTCGAAAAATAAACCTGAATTTTATTCGATTATTTGAAGGCCCGAAACAGTTCAAAAACTGAATAGGACTTAAAAGTCCCTGTGTGTAAACGGAAGGTGGAAAAAAGAAGTGTGTAAATGGAGGGTTAAAGACAATTACATAACAAAGAAAAAAAGATGGAGAAAAAGGAAAGAGTCAACCAAAACCATCCCTACAGTATACAAAATACGAAGAAAGAATAAGGAAAGAGTGAGAAGTTGGTTTCGGTTAACTCTTTTCTTTTTCTCTCTCGTTTTCCTTTGTTAGGTCATTTTCTCTAATCATCCGAAAAGAAGGTAGTTTGGAAATCTAATTTTGAATTTTTATCATGCTTTGATTTCGGTGCATAAAATTATTCATAAGGAAGTAGGTTTTACTTAAATGTTAAATAAATTTTTTTAATACAGACACTAAGCTCAAGAATCGTCCTAATATGCACTTTTTGCTCATGAATATTTTGAGATTTCTTTTAATTGAAGCCAAACCAGTTGTAAATTTTGTACAAAGGATGTTTTATATATTAGCAATTTTAGAAATGTATGAGTTTTTATATTGTATCTTTTTGTATTTAGAAAATATATTTATATTTAATAATGAAAATTGAAAGCCCTTCTTCACCTTATATTTGTATTATTATTATTAGTTGGGTTGAGACCGTAACAGCCCCTGACTCCCCTCCCTCCATAGGGAGAGGACCGCAGCCACGCTGTTGGTTGATATTTCTGACTCATTGATGCAGTAACTGCCTGTGAGTGTTAGACGTTTCCCCGCAATCGCAGGGCAGTGACAAAGGATGTGAGTAGCTGTCTCAGTATCCTTTTCGCACAGACGACAGAGGGGACTTTCCGCAAGCCCTATCTTATGTCTGTGATATCCGAGGTTCCCATGTCCTATAAAAATTTCTGTTAGGACTTTGGTTTCGTTCCTCCCGAGCTTGAGTATTTCCCTTGCTCGGTTAAAGTTAAGCTTTGAGCCTTCAGTGACTGACCTACTGGAAATACCTACAACTGGCTCTGGTCCAGTCAAATTTCGTGTTGCTGCTAGTTGAGCTAGCAAGTTGCTGTATTGGCAAGGCCAATACAGCAGCCCTGCTGTCTGAGCAGATACGGATGTTTCTTTTGTTGTCACACTCCTTTGCATTGTAGGCGCACTGGAATATGGCCATAATCTCAGATTGTAGAACTGTCGCGTAGGACCCCATCTCGATTGTGAAGCCCATTCCATTCCTTCTACGATATACACCGGCTCCTGCACTCTCCTCGTTCCTGCAGCCATCTGTAAACTAGTTGTCTCCATCACTGGGCAAGTGTGCGTCGCCGTTAACCGATTCCTCCTTTGTGGATAGACTAACTACTGTCATTTACCAAATTTAGTTTTCAGGCCGCTTTGGCAGCCACGGCCTTGATGGTGAGATGGAGGGGCTCCAACACTATTAGTGCCCCCATGCCATCGTGGGTGTCGACTTCGAGGCACCAGTAATGCCTCTCAAAATCAGTCCCCTCATCCTTTCCAGTGGAGACTTCACAGTTGACAGCTCGATCCTGCTCCACCAGACCACCGCCCCATAGGTTAGCCTAGTTCGCAAGATCGCTGTGTAGATCCACATGAGTGTCTCCGGATTCAAGCCCCAGCTTTTCCCTATGGCTCTCCTACAGAGCCATAGAGTCGCTACTAGCTTCTTCCACTTGTTTTCCAGGTGCTCGTTCCATAACAGCTTCTTATCTAGAATTACTCCTAGATATTTAGCTCGTTCTTTGATTTCCAGTTGTTGTTCTCCATGCTTCAGTGTATTCGTGGTTCCCCACTTATACCTTCTGGTGAAAATAACCTCGTCTGTCTTACTCGGATTGGACGAAAGTCCAGTTTTCTTACATCATGAATTCACTATCATCAGTGCTTGCTGCATTACTCCGAAGAGCGCTTACAGATGCTGGCTGCGCGCGATAACCAGTATAACCTCACGCATAGCTTATGACGTGGTGACCCTGACTCGAGAGTACATAAAGCAGTTCATGCACTACTGGACACCACAGCAAGGGCGATAAAACTCCTCCCTGCGGACATCCCGTGTCAACGGTTCCACATAAAGTGATATCATCCTTAGTTGTAGTTAGATTCCTGTTGGCCAACATGTGGCACGTCCATTCCACGACTGCAGTAGGCACACCATGTGTGATCATGGCCGATCTGATCACCTCTCCAGAGGTGTTGTTAAAGGCTCCTTCGATGTCTATAAAGGTTCCAATCGCTAGGCCTTTCTCCTTCAGTTGTCCTTCAATTAGGTTTACTGCTCCGGTTAGGGCCATCTCCGTCGAGTGACCAGCCCTATAGGCGTGTTGCTCTTTGTGAAGTGGCCCCCTTGACAAGACCTTATCGCGGATATATCTATCCACAAGTCTTCCACTGGTTTTAGTGGAAAAGATGTTAGGCTAATCGGACGGAAATGCTTGGGTAAGGTAGAACCGATCCTACCTGCTTTCGGAATAAAGACTACTCTCGTACCCCTCCATGCCGCCGGAACATGTCCCACCGTCAGACTAGCCCTAGCAAGTCTCACTAGCGGCCCTATTATGGTCTCTCCAGCCCTCTGTAAGAGGACTGGATATATGCCATCTGGGCCAGGATACTTGTTGGGGCTGAAGGACTTCAGGGACCACCTGATCCTGGTAGGGGTGACAATCTCGTTGGCTAGCCGCCGTTTCGGGCACAGTTGGGCCGCAGGCGACGTTGGTTGCCTCGGAGTTGCCATCCCCACTTCTCCAAACCTTGAAAAGCCCGGGAAATGCGCCTTGCTCAGGTGAGCCAAGGTATACCCGTCCGACTCTGAGTAACCAACAACCGGGAAATCTAAGAGTGCCGAGAATAGCGTCCGGATTTCGAGAAAGCAGATTATCCATCTAGCCGCCTCAGCTCCCTTCTCGATGTCTGTGCAAAAGTTGGTCCAGCTCTCTTGCTTTGCCATACGTATTGCACCCCTGTATTCATCCTTCATCGTTGTGAATGAGGTCCATAGTTCCTTCGTTTTACCATTACTGGCACGTCTGAACCTCTCTCTGGTTTCCCTGCGAAGCTCTTCGAGTTTCCCATTCCACCAGTGTGTTTCCCCAGCCTTTCGGACTCTTGTAGGTCGACAGTTACTTTCATAAGTAGCTTTGATGACTTCCGTGAAACTGTTGGCTGCCATCTCCAGGGTATCCACGTCTCTAATTGACCTGGGAACCTCTGAAAGTGCACATCTTAGCTCCGTGGAAAACTGATCCCAGTCCGTTCTTCTTGGACTTCTGACCCATTTGAGCCAGCGGAAACAATGGATTCCAACACGAACTCTATCTGTGAGTGATCTGAGAGAGTGGGTTCATCTGAAACTCTCCACCTCTTGATGTTATCTCTAAAACTACTGGTATAGAGAGTGATGTCAATGTCTTCCTCCCTGACCGAGTTGCGGAACGTCGGGGTGTTCCCCGTGTTAAGAATATCTAAATCAGTGGTGATTAGGTATTCATGTGTGACATTACCTTTTGAGTTGATGTCCGTGCTGCCCCACAAAGTATGTTGGGAATGAGCATCGCATCCCAGCAGTAGAGAAATACTCCTTACCTTGCAATATTCCTCCAGTGTACATACCTCCACTGGTGGGTTGGTATCCCTTCGCCAGCATGCAGGCCCTTGGTTTGGCCGCCTTGGGGTCCTGTAACAAAAAAGACCAACCTACCCTAATCCCCTTATGGTATATCGAACTAACGAAGGTTTCAACAGGCTCCTCATGTCCCTGACGGGCAACCCTAAAGTTGACCTGTTCAAAGTGATAGAAGGGCCTGTTATTCAGGGCCGCAAGAGCCCTCGTCTGGGGCTCAGGAATCTGCACAACTAGGATATGCCTGGTGCCTCATACTGTGTCCTCTTCCTGAGGCCTATCGTGCTTGACGATTCGCCAGGACGCTGGCTTATGTCAGGGGTTGAAACCCACCAGCCGCTGGAGTACCTCAGGCGGGTCTTCCGGTTTACCCGGGAACCACGCCGTAGCCCTCACCATTTTCTGGAGCAATTAAACCCCATCCACCTTAAGCGCTGCACCTTCTCACGGCTTTGTCTCGACCACTGCTTTGAGTAGCCAAGCTGTAGTAGTTAGGTCGGCTGCCACAAATACGAAGACCCGTCCCCTGCAGAAGGAGGCCTCCCTGAAGAGCTCGTAGTGCTCCGTCGTGAGCATTGAGTCCGGGTAATTGGCATCGGCCACCATCATCGTCAGCGGGTTAGTCCTCTGAGCGGCCGTCAGTCCAGCTCCCGACGACTCTCTGTTCGTCGGCTGCTAAACCGCCTTGTGCCTCTTCAGAGTCTTAGCCACCCCCGGTGGGGTGTCCTCTGAGCCCCTACCTCTCTTCTGGTCCTCAGTGCTGGATGTCGGCCCTGTATCTGTCGATGTTCCAGCCCCCGCAGCTGTTCTGCTAGCCTGCTGCGTTTGCCTCTTCAGTCTCCTTTTCAGGGAACCGTTGATCCGTTTCCTTTTGTTGGGGGACTGATTGGCTCCTCCCTTTGCCATAGCCACAGATGGGGAGGGAAGGGTTTTGTTAAACCCTTTAAGGTCCAGCCCCTCTCCCCCCTCTGCCAACTCCCTTCCTCCTTCCTTTGATTGTTGGTTTGGTTTTGCGTGATTCATGTTGATCCCACGAGAAGCTAGGGAAATAAAAGGTCTAACCCTGTAGAGCCCGCATGCAGGGGTAAGACTGAATACTCGGGGAGGTCGTCCGGTGTCCCGAGAGGCCGTTAGGACACCTACGTAACCGCAAGGTGCCAAAGTGCCACGAGCACGATCACTCTACGAGTGCACCACAATAACTACCATAACAAACGGAGGGCTGTTTCTTGGTCGCTATGCGGGCCGCAAGTAATTCCTGTCCCGATTTCAAAGCTGAAAATCGGTCCGGGAGGGGTCTCGACCCAGGGATCTCGAAGACCCGTTTTAGCTAGGCTCTTTCACCCTTCTACAATACCTTAATCACGCATACCAGGAGAACCTGGTTATAGGGATCCTTTTCCTCTCACCAAGGAGAGTCCGTTTATAGGGATCCTTTCATTCGTATCCATACGCATGCAGGATGAGGTCCTTTGATCCCCATGTCCCACGCCCTTAATCCTCCCCACCAACTACAAGGAGCAAACGAATTATATTGACACTATACGGAAACCTCCGTTGAAGCCAGATTTTTAATATTACAAAATAATTGTGTGAGAGCTTTCTTTTACATTTTCCACATAAACACAGAAAAAAACTAGGAGTAAATTTTGTTGCAGGTAATTTTGTATTTTTACCTGCTGGTATAGATAGAATATGAATATTACCCTTCGTATGATGTACAGTCTGTTCAACAAAAAAGGAATCGCGATTATTCGTAAACCATTAACCTCCTAGGCATGCTTTCGACAAGGGATTCGGCATATTCAATGGAAAGTGACCTCCATATTTCTCTATTATGAAGAGAGAGCTGTGTCAGGGCTTCTCTGCAAGCTTTCTCTTTATGATAGACCAAACATTCTCATGAGGGTTGGCATCCGGAGACTGTGAAGGTCATTTCATGGTCTCGATGCAATTTTTCAGTTTCCACGAGGTGCAAAGGCGACTGCCTCGTTATCTTCTTGCAAGACCCAATCTTCGCTTTTAGCTCCAAACAACAAAAACAACCTTTAGAAAAGCATCCCCAAACGTCGTTGCTCGAGAACTGCCTGTTCTAGGCAAATCATCGACACTTTTTATGGGTTTAAAATGTTGCACCCACTGTTTGACAACCTTTTTCGACTTTTTAATGAATTTTGCACAGGCAGCTTGCTTCATTTTCGTACCCAGCGGATGTGAGCACAAGAAGAAAGCTTCAAATCTTTTCGCGTACGCAGCAGACATTTCGATTTACGTGTGATC
Source organism: Andricus quercustozae (assembly GCA_932072015.1). Classification (NCBI taxonomy): domain Eukaryota; kingdom Metazoa; phylum Arthropoda; class Insecta; order Hymenoptera; family Cynipidae; genus Andricus; species Andricus quercustozae. The sequence continues at coordinate 407 of CAKNWU010087433.1, read as the reverse complement.
TCTACGACATTTCGAGCGATACTGAAACTAACGAATATTTGCGCCGTAGCTCTTTTAGTGACCTTTAATTTAAAAAAAAAAAAAAAGATAAATTAAATATCTTTTATGGTTTACGAATAATAGCGATTCATTTTTCGTTGAACAGACTGTAAACTGTCTGCTATTACCTGTTCGCAGGCTAACCAGTAAATATCACTATGAATTGGGAGTAACTGTCATTGTTTCTTGCAATTATTAAACACCTTATTGTCGCCGCCGACGACTTGTGTGTCTCGACACTCACTAGCGCCTCTAGCAAGCACACGTGTGAGTCGGCGTACGCGAAACAGCTGTATTTGCAAAGTCGGTAGTGAATTTGCTCGTCCGTGAAAACTGTTATACGTTTTTAACCCAAACGCGAAAGTAAT
>CAKNWU010087389.1:0-10032 GCA_932072015.1 Andricus quercustozae | reverse complement strand
ATGTAGATTTCTTCTTCTAGGTCACCATTAATGTACGCCATCACGACTTCGAGTTGGTGCAACATGAGATATAATTCTGCTGCGATAGCGAGAATAAATCTTATGGAACTTTGCCGAGCGACAGGAGCAAAAGTTTCAGTGAAATCAATCCCAGGTTGTTGATTGTAGCCTTTAGCTACCAACCGAGCTTTACGACGTTCGACGTTGCCATCTGCGTCGTACTTCGTTCTCAAAATCCATCTGCATCCGATGACTTTCTTCTTTTTGGGACGTTCAGTTAAAGTCCAGGCTCCAATCTTGGTAAGAGCATCAAACTCTTCTTTCATGGCTTGTCGCCATTCTTATTTATAAGGTCCAGCAAAAGCTTCTTCAACGGATGGATTTGCGGTCTCTTCATGTGCCAAGTATGCGACTTGTTTGAAAATTTTTCGAGGTCTACCTCTCTTGCCTGTCTTTTATGTCGCTGGTCGTCCGGGTCCCCTCTTAAATTCATGAAGTGGTGTGCCTGATACATCAATTGAAGGTTGAGTTTCATCTTCCTCTGATCGACTGCTGAAACTGCTTGCATTATCCTGAATTGGACTGATGTTCCTTGCAGGTTGTTCTGCAGAGCGTCTCTCTGGCCTGATGACTTCATTATCCTCTCCATTGATTTGAGTGGCTTCGAAGAAAGGCTCGAATAGAATAGAATTGTTCTTTACGGCAACGGCTTCAGCTTGATAGATTCCTTCAACAAATTTTACGTCTCGACTATTTGATATCTTCCTTATTTCAGGATTCCATAGCCGGTACGCTTTTGACTCGGATGAATATCCGACAAAGATGCAAGGATTCGATTTCGGGTCGAGTGTTTCCTTACTTGGTGTCTTGTCCAACATGTAAGCTTTACAGCCAAACGATCTCAGGTGTGAGATTGTAGGCTTTACACCTAACCAAACTTCGTAAGGTTTTTGATTTCCCAGCTTCTTTGTTGGACACCTATTCCTTATATAGGCAGTTGTTGCTATTGCTTCGGCCCAAAAATATGTCGGTAGTTTGGCCTGCAACAGCAAACATCTAGCCATTTCTATAAGGGTACGGTTCATCCGCTCGGCCTTCCCATTTTGTTGAGAGGTGTATGTGACAGTGTGTTCTCGCTTTATCCCAGCTTGTTCCAGATCTTTGGTAAAATCTTTTCCCACATACTCCAAACCATTATCGGTACGTAGAATTTTAATCCTTTCTTCAGTCCGATTTTCTGCGTAAGCTTTAAACTTGCCAAAAGCTTCTTTGACTTCGCCTTTTGTTTTTAGAAAATGGACTTCTACCCAATTAGATTTATCGTCGATGAATGTAGCAAAATAGGAAGCACCACCGAGAGATTTTGTTCTCAATGGTCCACATACGTCCGAGTGGATCTTTTCTAACAACTTTTCACTCTTAGACTCTGAAGCTTTTGGAAAAGGTGCTTGTGAATGTTTTCCCATTATGCAAGTTTCGCAAATAGGCAGTCTATCATCTGGTTTCAATGACATTCCATTCACCATACCTTCTGATGATAATCTTCGCATGTCATTTTCGTTGAGATGTCCTAATCGACGATGCCATTGTTCCGATTCGCTTAACCTGTCATTTAAGGTCACAGCTGCGAATTGCTCTTCCATCGCCTGCGTTGATTCTGCATTTGAAGCTGACATACACTGGTGCCGTTTCTTCAATTGATTCAGCTCAGTGCTTGCCTCGCAGACCGGGACACACTTGGATTCAAAAAAGTACAATTCACCTTTTCTTATGCCTTTGAGAAGAACTTCATTTGTGCTGTTTTTAATTTCTGCACCAGTTCCGTTAAACGTAACATCTCGTCCTCCATTGGTAGCTTTCGAGATTGAAAAAAGGTTTGTTTTCAATTCTGGCACGAGAAGGACGTTCTCTAACCTGATCTTTCGTTCTTGAGAGCCGTTACGTACACTAAGGTGAATGGTGCCCTTTCCATAAATTAGAGTTGTTTTATCAACAGCCAATCTAACCTTTTGGCTGTCAACTTGAGTGAGTTCCGCAAAACAAGATCTGTCATGGCACATGTGTGAGGTCGCACCACTATCCATGCACCAAGTTCCGCTGGACGTTGATTCAGCACTGAAAGCACAAGCGGAAGTTGCTTTTTCTTCCACAGGATCAACTTTATTGTGAGTGACAGCAAAAGCTTCTTCTTCAACAGGAACATCTTCGACGAAGGTGACAGCAAAAGCTTCTTCCACCTTGGATGTGCTTTGCTTTAGATCCTCAGCCTTTTTTCTGCAGTCTGCTGCCTTGTGGCCGAATTTCTTGCAGTAGTTGCAGTTAAACCGCTTTTTCTGCGATTTAAAATTTCCTTGGCCACTATTACACTCTCTTTACTTCCATCAGTCTTTTTATGTGATTAAGCGCTACGATTCCTAAAAGACTTTGCGTAAAGAGCACCTTGAGAATTTTGCTCGGTATCCTGCTCTTTTCTGGCACTAAATTCCTTGAGTAATTTTATTTTCAAGGCTTCAGGACTGGGAAGTTCATCACGGGCTTCGATGGCACATCTAAAATTATCAAAGCTGTTTGGTACACTGTAGAGCAACAATATAGTGAGCAAGTCGTCGGAAACTTCAATATCTAATTCTGATAATTTATCAATTGTGTGTGACACCTTCGTTCATTTTTGTGAATAAAAGTAGAACAGTGTTTAATGTGACCTAACTCAGAAGGACTAATTGCAAGGATAATATCTGCCTTAGCTTTCCTATCCCTTTTGTCCCACGTTGTTTGAGCTACGACCACGGCGGGAACCTCCGGATCACCTGCCGGTCTAACGTTACTGCCATCGACATACTCCCAATGATCGTTCTTGACGAGAACTGCTTCCATATGGAGAAACCAAGTGTCATAATTTTCTTTGCCTAGTTTTTCCATATGCACTGAAAAACTTGATGCCATTTTCACTTCTTAATGTCACTCCAATACACTCGCGTGGCTTTGATTCCGGTTTTCAACAATGCGGCTTATTTTGTGACTAGTTTTGCCTTTTTTAGACTTACATTTAGCAACAGCGCGTTTTTAACAAATCACTCTAGTGTTCTTATAAATTTCGGTTTTTGACAATTCGGCAATTTTATGGTTAGTTTTGCCTTTGTCTAATCGAATTTCGTTTTCGCGTCAATCGCGTAGATTTCTTTTACACTTCTGGCGCAGTGGAAGGGTTCTGTGCCCATAACCTGTTGTTTAATTAAGTTTATTGTATTAAACAAAGATGCAGAAAGTGAAAATATACGAGGATACGTCAGATTCTTAGATCGTGTGTGAGTGAACAGAATAAAAAGAAAGAAACGCATAACATGAGGAATCAATATGAACTATATTGATACATTGCAAATGAATCGATGAGATAACTTCAGACCCGTGTTGACAATTTAAAATTAAAATACAACAAAATTTATGTCAAATGGTCATGGTCATGGTACTGTAAATGCAATGACACAGTAATTTATGTATTAATTATTTATATGGACTGTTGCAAATTTATGAATAATTAATATGTATTCACAGTTACAATTGATTATACGTTTCTTCATATCAACATAAATATTAAATCTATAACATGATTAATATTCAGAAATTAAAATAAAATTACGTAGCTACTAAATATCGAGCAATACTGATGGTTATCAATTGCAGGCGTTAATTATTTTATTCCGTTCTTCGAGATAAATTACAACTAATCACGCTTTTAAACTTCGTATGTAAATTATTATTGCATTTGCATTTATGAGATTGTAATGTGATCATCCAAATTTGTTATCTTTACTTCTTAACGTATCTATACCTTTCGGCACTTAGATTGGAAAGATTTGTCTAATTTAGTCAGCCTTCAATACACTTTGCTAGGGTCCCAAAATGGAGATCAAGTTCGTTACGCAGATATTTAAAAACACTCGCAAATGTTCCTAATGGCATTTTCCAATTTGATGACAATTACAAATGTTATATGCCTTTCAACATATTGAAAATTTTTGGAAAATATTTACAAATGTTACTGTAATTCATTACGAAATTTCTATCACAATTTTGACTGCATTCAGAATATATTTAGAAACTATCACTATTAAATTGAGCTTTTAGACCAAAATTCTAAAACTTACATTATTTTCAAAACTAGGCGTATTTCCTTTTTAAGAAATGCGTAAGGTTTAACAGTCATCTTCAGTACATTTCAGCACGACCTACAAATTATAGTCATGATATTCTTCAATTATACACAAATTACAAATATTAAATACAATTCATGATCAAGTAAATTGCCTATATTGAGATATTTTTGAAACACGGTGAAATGATTTGTAACATCTTTTTAAACCTGGCTAGAAATTTCAGTGCATTTGACTTACAACCGAACTTTGAACGATCAATATTAAAGCCTTTTGCTTCATTTTTTTTTCTAGTAAATTAAAAAAAAAAATATTTTTACATTCACTTAGAATTTTTTGTATCATGTTTAGAAATATATTAGACGTTTTCTACATAAAAGATTGTTTGTCAATATGAGGTCCTGTATAGAAATAAAACAGTATTTTACTGTAACACTGAGTGCTTTTTAAATGATGGGTCAAAAAATAATGTAGAAGATGTCCACGAATGTTTAACAATATAAAAACTTTGTACAACTGTGAAGTATATTTAGGCAATTCAATCTCAATCACGTTCATGTATGGTATTAAAAAGGAGGTAAAGCAATAAGTTGATGCTTAAGTTAAAACCAACTAATAATGCTCCACTCATAGCCGTCTTTATTCAACAAAAAATAAGTACTGGTATCCTAATGATTATTTAGCCCGTCTTGATTCACGAAAAGAAGAATCAAGGCTTTTCCATGTTCGCTTGTGCGACGACGACAACGACTGAGATGTTGAACGACACACTCACACACAGTCAGTAAGCCTACTTGCCAAAATAAAATACACTGCGAATAGAATGAATCATATGGAAGAGAAAGTAATTATAAAATTAGAATATAAGAAATGATATTCATAAAAGGATAAAATTTAAAGCCTTTGAGAATAAATAGATTAACAGACAATTAAATAAATAATGATAGATAAAACATAGTTTGGAATCAAAAACATTAAGAACAAATAAATCAGTCAACTTCTATCCTATTGCTTTAAACAAAATTTTACTATAAATGTTTTTATAGATTTTTTCACAGACTTTTGGTGGTCGTAACAATTTTCAAAAAAAGTCCAAATTTGACCCTCATTTTTGAAAATAAAAAATAAATTTGACTTTTTTTCAAATTTCGACACTTTTTTTTTCTTCAAAATAGTTTTAAAAGAAAGCTGGAATTTTTTCCTATAAGATCCCCAATTTTCAGAGCGACAAATTTATTTGTCTTCGAGTAATAGAACGATACGTAAACAAAATGCCATGATAAAGCGTCTGGCGCGCGATCTCCCCTAGTGCGCTCACGCCGAGGATCTTTGTGCAATGCTTTAGTGCCAGTTTTTTAAGTTAAGTAATATTTTATGCTACTAAAAAAACTGTTTTTTTTCAAAAAGTGAGGCATAAAGCAACTAATCTTAAACTCCGTGGTCTTGCCCACGACTTCCGTTTGAAATTCCCTGCACTACCAAAAGGAGCTCAAATTTGCAGTTCATGTAGATACCAACTCAACAACTCAGCGGGAATATCATCCTTAAACTCTGGTGATATTGCAGAACCTTCCGGTAGAGATAAGGTAGATACTGATGATCATGAAATGATATCTGACGATGATCAAGATTAGCTATATGACAGCGAAAAAGAGTTAGATGTCTTAGGCGCCAATCTGCAGTTTGAACAAAAATTCCATAAAGCTGGGGTTGAAGTGCTTGGTCAAATCATCGAAAAATGCAATGCCTCTAAAGATCTTTAAGAACAATTTGAACATTTCTCACTTGCGCCAAAATCTTGGGACGATGAAAACTGATTCAGGTGCTCAATACATCAGAGCGAAAAGCAAGAAATGTCAAAAAATTACTTTTAGAGCATGGAATTCTTACGCTTCCGAATCCAAAAAGAGGAAGAGCCTAAAACTCCTGAGACTCCTGAAACTAAACCTCTAGTGAATAAGTTTGATGAACGTGAAAACCACGCGATGCACAATCAGTTGGATTACTCGCTGATGGTAAATAATGCCAGTGGGCTGAAGGAAGCATCGTTTGAATTTCAGATACCCGATTTGCTATGAAGGTCTTCAATCTCGTGGGATGTCCTTTAATCCAGTCAAGAGTATCAGTTGAATCGCTCCATAAATGTACAGGTGCATTTAACTTGAATGCCTGCTGCACATACTGCATCAAGTGAACCAATAGAACTGCTCCACATAGCTCAAGTCGCGGTGAGCTCAACTGCTTCACGGGAGCCACCTTAGATTTTGAAGCTGCGAGTGACATATCAGATTCTGCAGAAGCCTCGCATCGCAGAAGCTTCGCAGAATCCGTGTAGTACATAGGAACCAGAAAGCGAAAGAAATCCAATCAAACGAGGTATCTCAATCCCTGAAAAATACCGAAGATTGTCTAGATATTCAAGCCATCGATTGTGATCCGTTATCGATAGAGGATCGTCCCAAGAAATCTTTGAGAGCCACAGCAATTGGATGAAGATCTTGGCTGTAATAATCACTGGGCTCAACCAACCTAGGGGATCAAAAAGTTGAGTTATCTGGCTGAGAACTGATCATTTTGTTACGACAGGTACACGAGCTCGCAGATCAACATGAAATGTGAAGACATCTTTCTCTGGATTCCAATTGAGACCTAGAATTTAAACAGATTTTTGAGTTGGAAGAAACTTTGGTTGTGATGATGTCTGATGTTTTTCTGGTATTTTCTTTAATAATTCAAGATCATTTGACATCCACTTTCGAAGGTGGAAACCGCCCACTTTGAATAGATGATGTAACTGACTCTGAAGAAGTATTGCTTCGTCCCAGTTATCCGCACCTGTAATTACATCATCAACTTAGGTCCCTTGTTGAATTCTCGTTGGTCCTCGGGTGATTTTCTCCACAGGGTCAATTGAAGATCTTGGTCATCTCGATGCACCTGAATCTGTCTGTACATCTTCTCTACATCAGCACACACACCGATGACATGTAGTCTTCAACGCAGTACAATATCCATCAAATTGGGTAGAATAGTAGGTCCAACGTGGAAGCATTCGATGAGCGAAATTCCAACTTCTGTTCGCTGAGAACCATTGAAGACCACTCGAAGCTTAGTATTTGTACTTCAACTCTTCCAAACTCCGTGATGTGGTAAGGAAAACGACCGAGAACTATAAGGACGAACCGAAGTCTCATTAGCGGGAACCATGTGATCAAGAGTGAGATCCTCTTCGAGGAACGTATCATAAGCTTCGAAAAGAGTCACGGTACGCGTGAGGCGACACTCCTGGCGATGCAACATTCGAAGAGCTAGACAATATGAATTTCCGGAAAATTGCAAATTGCGCTTCATCGGAAGCCGAATCACGTACCTTCCCTCCTCAGGTGTGCGAGAATGAGTAGAAACGAAGAAATCCTCACACTCCGGATCATCAGCTGTTAACACGATTTTAGGGGAAATCTCCTGTTCCTCGCAACATTTTTGAAGATCAAAAGTCACGTCTTCCTGTAAGGAAATATGCATTCCATCGGCTCTGTTAGATTCATAGCTGGAAGCTGTTGGTGAATTGCCTATAGTTTTTCCTGATAAGATCCAGCCAAAATAGGTCTCCTGAGCAACAGGAGCCGTAGAAGTTAATTTACGAATATTAGGGAGGAGGAAATACGAATAGGCATCTGCTCCTATGATCACCTCGATCACCTTATTGCTACCGAAGTCTGGATCCGCCAGTCGAAATCCAGAAATATGAGGCCATTCTCCAGTATCCGTTTGAAAATGTGGAAGATATGGAGTTAAACGTGGAAGCACGAGCGCATGTAAAAGATATTTAAAATCAAATTTAAAGTATGGTGATAAAATGCATGAGACGGCACAATTTGTCATAGATGCACGTCTTTTTCCTACAGATAGAAGGTCCATGTTACAACTCGAGCGAGACAGCCTGAGACGTTATGCGAGAGATTTTGAAACAAGCCAAACTTCAGAACCGATATCAAGGAGAGCGCGCACTAACTCTGAAGTACCATTACTTGCTGTGACTCGTAGAATAGCCGTAGGTAATAGGCCCTTAGCCCGAGGTCTAGTCACGTGATGTGCAAACAGATGATGTGTCGTTGATAACTGCGATTTCTCTTCTTCACTTGTTGATGATTCTTTAATATGGTTAATTGTCGATGTGTCCTGATGAAGCATGGCGTGCCGTTACTTGTCACATATACGACACTTTCTCGATGACGAACACTCATTTCCTAAGTGCTGAAGTAGACTATTGTAGCATAGTTTCTTCTTTGAAGCCAACTCCTTTCGTTGGACTGCATTCAATTCTCGGAATTGTGGGCAGTACATTAATAAATGCTGCTGTCACAGTGGTAGCACTTTCGACCTTGATCAGCAATCTGGTCAGTAGTGACATGTGATGTAGCTGCTGAGCCCTTTGTTAAACCACGATAACCCCTGTTCCGTGTCAATGCTTGAGAGTTCGCGGATGACCTTGAGTTCGAGGAATCTTTGGATGCTGAAAATGAAGTTCTAGCTTCTGTTGAATTTCCTTCAAGAATTTCCAAAGTACGCACTCTGTTACTGAGAAATGTACGCAAGGATTGGTAAGAAGGAGGCTCGGTTGAGTCACCAAGTAACGTTTCCCATTCACGTCGAGTCTGGTGATCCAAGCAATTGGTCAAAAAGAAAACTAGAAAGGGAGAATCGAACAATTCAATGCTTTGAGAGCTTCCAAATTTGCTATCGCGGTATTGACCAGTTTTTTCAGGCTGACAGAGGCCGCAACGAAAAAATAGCCGATAAGTGACAATTAATTAAAATTCGCTTCTTCTCTTATCGACCAACTAATAACTTCCACGCGCGCTTGTAACTGTCATTTGTGACAGGAACGTTTTTCAGTAACTGAGCCGGCTCACCAGATAGGTTTGTCTTTAAGTGGTGTAATTTCACGATATCCGCGATTTATGAATTTCCATCGATTAATGACTTGAATAAATCTGAGAAATTCGACCACTCAGTGTAATTACCTGAAAATATCGGCAAAGTTATTTTTGGAAACGATTTAGTTGAGTTGGATGAAATACGAGAGGTGACATTAATTGATGATTCATTTGCATCACGAGATGAAAGTGCATCGTATGCATCGATATACAGTCCCTTTGAAGTTTGGTACCACTCCTCGACTTGTGATGACAAGTCATCCTTGAAGTATTCCATGTCCTTAGTAAGTGAGGATTTTAATAATTCCACATGTTGCGACTGAAATTTTACGAAATTCGCTTCCAATGTTTGTAAACGCGCTGTCAACAAACCACGCGTATAAGGTGATCGAACTCCTTGAAACGGGTCCTTAATACGAGTAGCAAGTTTCAATTGCTCGAGAAGGAACATTACCGCCTGTTGTATACAATACATTTTGACGGTAATGCAAAACACAACAGAAAACTACAAAAAACACGTACGAAATAATTAAAGTCTTGAGTCTACGTCTCTCAAAACTTAAATTATATCAAACGTCGCGATGTACTAATGATGCGAAAGCACTGTCGCTATTCATTTACATGAATTCGAATTTTCCTATTTTCTTGAAACTTCGTATACTTACGTATTTTGACGCGCCGATTACGAATATGATAGTGAAAATTAGCGACAAAGCGTTTTTCATGGTGAAAACCATAAACAACACCATAAAAATCATGTTTTTTGCGTTTATCACAGTAAATACGCAGAATATCGAAAAACTTTTCCAACAAAAGTTTTAGCTAGTATAAAAATACATCTTTTTTGTAGAATACACTTTTTGCCTAAAACCATTATTTTTTTAGAAAAAGAGGATTGCGTTGTAAAACAAGAAAAATACGAAGAAAGTTACGGAAATGCGTTC
>CAKNWU010087380.1:0-11516 GCA_932072015.1 Andricus quercustozae | reverse complement strand
ATTTCAGTTTGAAATTCATCATTCTTCTGGAAAGTTTATTCAAATTAATTCAAATTTTCATTAACAATTAAACAATTTCAATTCGCTCTTTGTTAAAATAAAGAAATACGTTTTAATTATTTAATGTTTTATTCAAATTATAAAATATTTTATTTCAAAAATGTCTGATGAATACAACGCTGGTCTTTGAATACTTGATGCTAGGCAAAACGAAAAATTGTCAACGGAAAAATCACGAAATTTTGAAAATGAAGTGTTGCGGTCATCCTAATATTTTATTTTTACATCACCAATAGAAATTTAATTATTGTTGTGAAAAAGAGCCGTCCGCTATTATTGCTTCAAAATTCTTTACGATTCGGTTTTTTCTGGCCAAGGGAGATTCCTCCATTTCTTCTGCGGTCATCGTTTTAACCTCGTTGCTGCATATGTTTATTTTTACCCGTTCTTGACGGACATTATTCCTTCTATATATTCCACGCAGAAAGGTTTTATTTTCCTCCAATATTGCAAAGATGTCACCATTGGATGTTGACAATACGGCTTGTTATCCGATTGGCATGAGCGCAGGGGCACAACGTATTCCTCGTAAATAAATTGGTGCATCTCGAGGAAAAGTATATCTTCGAATTTCGAATCGACGCGTCGGATAATTCAAGTCTTTTGGTAAGAACTCTTCCCTCTTGGTTAAAATACAGAAATGCGTTTTAATTATGTATTGTTTTACATCAATTATAAAATATTCAAAGTAAAAAATGTTACATAAATAAAACGCTGTTGTTTGAATACTTAAGGTTAGGCAAAACGAAAAATTGGTGATGGAAAAATAACGAAATTTGGAAAATGAAGTTTTGCGATCACCCTAATATTTTAGATTTACATTACCAACAGAAATTCAATTATTGTTGTAGAAGAGAATCGTCTACCATTATTGTTTGAAAATTCTTTGAGATTGGGTTTTTGGTGCCCAAGGGAGATTCCTCCATTTCTTCTGTGGTCATATTTTTAACCCCGTTCCTGCATATGTTCATTTTTACCCGTGCTGGAGGGCCATATCTTATTGTATATATTCCACGAAGTATTACAAGATTTTTCTCCAATATTGCAAAGACATCACCATCGGATGTTGATATTACAGATTGTTTGCCTGTTGGCATGGTCGCAGGGACTCTATATCTTCCTTTTACATGAAGTGATGCATCACGAGGAAAAGTGTATCTCCGAATTTCGAATACCTGATTCGGATTCGAGTGAGGAATAAGCCGAAAAAATCTAAGTTGATCAATTGTAAGTCCCCCGAGGCGAATAGAAGAATGTCTGGCAGGAGGAGATTTGGACCTGACACGAAGAGCAGATTCGGCAGAAGGAGGAGACCTGACTGGAGGACGCCGTGAACCAGGTCTGGCAGGAGGAGACCTTTCAGGAGAATAAGAAGGTCTGCCGCGAGGAACACCAGGAATACGGGCTTTGGGTTTCGGTTGAAACTTTGTCTCTATATTCGACACCTATGTACAACAATTAATTTTTTTGTTACAAGATGTTTTTAAATAATAACGAAATGATCTAATAAAAACCTTCCAACTCTTTAATAAGAAAAACTTAATTCGCTGAATTTTTTAACATTATTGCAAAACTGATATAGAAATAAATTACGAACTTTTTTCAAGAGAACATTCACAATTAGTGTAACAGATTCAGTGTCTGCTGAATTTTTCTCTAAGTTGTAATATCTTTAAATCTTTTCTGTTTTATTGACAGTAAGATTTAATTACTCCCCTCTACCCCCAAATCGTCTTGCGTAATCTTTTTTAGCTGACTCTTAGAACCACACAATATGTGTTTCAATGTGCAAGTGTGGTACTATTCCGTGTCAATGGGGACACTTTTTGAGTAAAAAACATTCCTGAAAATTTGTTTACGTAATTGGAAAGATGAACTTAATTCTTTTCCATTCTTGATCAAATGTTTTACAAATTAGGTACTCGAAACATATTATATACTGATTTTTTTCTCTTATTCTTAAGATGGTTCCAGCCCAATATGTTAAAGGCTTCATTAATATAATATCTTAACTTTAATATTATATTCTTATAAAGTTTCTTCTAGACGTGTACCAGAGTTTAATTTTTCCACAGATTTAAAGAATTTTACAATTAAAATTAAATAATAAAAAATGAAAATAAAGAATAAATTTAATTTAAAGAATTTCATAAGAATTATGGTAATTTCACAGAATACAATTACGTGGCTAGAATTCTCTGGACAAAAGAATAGATTTTAAAAGATTGTATCGGATTTTAAAAATGTGAAGGGATATGAAGGAATTTAATGGGACTTCAAAAATGAAACACCCATCGTCTAAATATAATAAAGAATAATAATTATTATTATGTAACTTAATATCTGAATTACCATATTTGTTTTAAACTCTAAGTATGGGTTAGAATTACGATCAACATGTTACTGTTGTTAAGGCAGATTTCGAAACTGTGGAGAAAAATTTCGCAAAGTTTGCATAACCACACGATTAAACTGTACTGAGGTCGAACTTTTGATTAAAGATTTATCATCTCATTTAAAAAGTTATCTCCTTTATTTATCATTCAAATATTTTTTTTTAAATCATTTGTTTTAACTGATAATTCGATTCAAAGTGGATCTTTTTTACATTAATCTTGTACAGCCTCCATTTCTAAAAGATTTCAAATTTTTTTTTCAGAAACTGCCAGCATTATATTCCTAAAAATTTGGCTATACGAAATGGATTATTTTTTTATTTTTGAAACAATAGTTAAACAAATAACAAGTTAGAATTTTTAACTCTTGGCTACAGTACTTAACTGTTAAAAACGTTATTTTGTTTCTTAATTCAATTAAATTGACTGCTAGATCGATAAATAGGAACAAACTCGTTAGTAACCGTCAAAAATTGATGCTATAAACAATTTTACCAACAATTATTCAAATTTGTTTTTCATCTCTTGGCCAAACCTCCTTCCCATTGAACTAACTTTAAATTTTTTCAGAAATAAAGTTCAAATGTGAAATATTGTTAAAAGTTAATACATTCAATTCTTCATAACATATATGTAGTGAAGAAATGTCCAAATTGAATGCGATTTAAAAAAAAGAGTTATTTTTTCATTAAATCTTCTTGGAAATAAGCTAATAAGAACATTCCATCAATCGTAATGGAATTTACTGTTGTAGAAAGCTAATAATTGACCAAATATGCAAATGTACAGTGAAAAAGAATTTGGAACATAGTAAATGCATTGGCAGAGAAGCTCATCGGCGCGAAGAGGATTTATGAAGATCATTGGTTCAATATGCACCCGGAATATGCTCATAAAACGCTTCAGTATTCAAGAGGTCAGGTATTATTTTTGCGCAAAAACGGATTTGAAGGTCTTTATCGGCTAGAAGAAGAGCAACATTCTCCAGCGAGCATACCACCCATTCCAGCAAAATCACCTTTGAAGAAAGCCGATAATGCCAACGTGAGAAGTAGGAGATCTATCCACCAAAAAGTCTTTCTGAGGATGGACAAATTATCTGAAGCTAATAATGCTCTCCCCGATTTGCTCCCCGAAGATGTTAATCTCTGGAATCTGAACTGTGTATTTTACGAGAAGGCGGTTTCGCTACTTGGCGACGATAGAAGTAAAGATACTTCAGTACGTCTGAGTAAAATTCGAGAGCGTATTGCACAGCTTCAGTTTCAAATTAAAACGGCGACACGGAATGCTTTAAATGTTTAGTGCGTGATTAGCTACATAGCATCAAATAAAAAATAGACTCTAAAAGTTAGGGTACTTGCTCGAAACATGAGGAAAGCAAAGCACACGCTGAACAAGCGTAAACTGTTGACCATCACGCACCACTGGACGCAAAAAATAAGATCTCTTTCAATAGCAGCGCGTTGAATGGCGCGTAAAGTGGATTCAGGAAAATTCACTTTTTCTACTCATCGCTCCCGTCTGTTCAATCAAACGACACGTGCCGTTAAAAATCCGCCTAGACGAGAAGAGATTCAAGTCTTCTGGGAGCAAGTATATGGAGATACTTATCAGCTAAATGAAGTATTTATTTAGATGAACAGAATAGTGTGTTTACATAAATATTTATTTATTTAGTTAAAGGAAATATTTCATTCGATTGCTAGAATTAAATCATTTATATCAAATAAACTTTTATTTTAACGAAACAATTATTTTGCTAAATCAAAGTTTGTGCTCAAGGTTTTTGAACAATTAGGAATAGATCGAATAACGATACATATTCCGTATCAATAGGGACACGTTTCGCATTCCATTATTCAACACCCACATTGTGGATTACCCCCAATAAATTCAGGTTAATTTGGTTGTTATTTCGGACAAACTCAATTGAGGCTTAAAAGAAAATATAATTTAGAATAGAATGCAGATTAAATCGCACCAATTTTGATTTGCATATAGCTTAAAATATGTACATAAAATTACAGATATATTATATCATTATATTCAACAATAGAATTGAGGATAACAGCCAGAAAAACTCCGAGAGTAGAAAGAATCTTCATATTTTGCAGTCAGAGAGAAATCTAATTAATGCATTAATGGAGATTGGATGAACAATTTATCGATTTAGCGAAATCCATGATTTAAGTCTAGGAATAAAATTATAATTCTCAATTTGAACGAAGATTTAAAAAAATAATACCTTCTTCTAAATCAGAATCAAAATTATTATCTAAAATTTCTGACCCATTAAAAAAAATGCACTCTTTTAAGCTAGAACTATAATTATTTACTAATTTGTATATTATAATTCAGAAATATAGTAACCCACTGTTTCTAAATTTCATAAAGGGATGTTTCAAATTGGGACGAACTCAGACTTGCAACAGGGATTTTGTTAAGTCAAGCTAACGTCAAAAATGTATGCTATAAACAGTTTTGTCAGAAATTAATAAAATTTGTTTTTTATCTCTAGGCCAAACCACCTTCCCATTAATCTAAATTTAAATTGTTTCAGAAATAGCGTGAAACTGCGAAATATTGTTTAAAGTTAATAAAAAAATATTTCTTACATTCAAATGAATAATTTCTTTGATTCAAAAGTTCTAAATTTGTTCAAATCTAATTAGTCGTTCACAAAAATATTAAGTTGCTCAATTGAGTTAAATTCTTTGAATGGATTAGCACTCTTTTTAATCAATTACTTTATCCATACTGGAATCAAATCTTTAGGTCTATTTAAGTTAAAGTAACCTTTATTCAAATCAAAATAATAATAATGAATAAATCAAAAATATATTTACTAGTTACAAATAGTTTATGCAAGTGTACTAATGAAGCATTTATTTAGATGAACAGAACAGTGTGTTTACATAAACATTTCTTTAGTTAAAGGAAATATTTCATTTCATTACTAGAACTAAATCATTCACATGAAATAAACATTTTTTTCACGGAAAAATTATTTTGTTAAATCAATAATGAGAGCTGTAAGCGTAACCCCCGATGAACAGCATGAACAACACCTAAAGCTTATCATAAAGTTATAAGATATTTTTAGGACAGACAATACATCACACAAGAGTGTTGCGTTTTCACTTGGTTACAACTAATTTTCACTCACATGCACGGTATTTACAGCAGTTTCACTATTTAGACCATACATTTCCAACTATAAGCATTAACAAACGTTTTTTGCTACTGCGAGAAACTTGAATTTCCACCAAATGATCAGACTGCTACCGAAGTGTCAACCAATCGAGCGGCAATTCAAATCTTTAAAACCTTTTTAAGAAACTTCGAAGTTATTCTCGATTGAAAAAATAATTTGTGATCATCTTTGCTCAAATAGCCCGAAAATTCGATAAAAAAACATCTTTTTATTATTTACTTTAAAATTTGTGATTGTATGAAAAAATCTTTCCATGGAACAAACCTACTTCACCAATCAGTCTACTCATTGGTAAGCCCTGGAAAACCTGAAATCGTCAGCGAATTTTTATGAAGCAGGTTTTCCTTCATTGAAAATGAATGGTTTAAACTGAAAATTCATGTGTTTTTTTGAAAATTCGTCTTTTTCGAAAAAAAAATTAATCTGCCTGCTTGCAAATTCACCTTTCTGCTTGATTCAACATTTTTGATGCCATTTTTTCTCTCTAGACTGAAAAATCTTTATAACTAACATTCCAAATCCAATGCAAACTTTGCCCTTTCTTTTAAAATTATTTTGTATTGACAATTTGATGAATCCAGTTGAATAATTCCATCTTTGGTTTAAAATTTCTAGTTTAAAAGTTCAATTGTTCCACTATACGATTCATAATTCTACTTCAATATTCATCTGCTCAATTAAAAAATTATTTCAGTTCAAGATTCAACTTTCTTCTACTTGGTAAAAACTTCAACTTTATAGTTTAAAAATTCAGCTATTTTCTTGAACTTTAATTATTTTGTTTATTCAACTCTTCTGTTAAAAACTTATACTTTTTGGTTGAAATGAAAAATACATTTTATTCTATTATAGTTTTATTCCAATTATAAACTCTTCGATGTTAAAAATGTTATAAGATTAAAATGCTGGTTCATGAATATTAATGATTAAACAAAAGGATAAGTCAGGGAATTTTGAAAATGAGGTTTTCCATTCACCCTAAAATTTTAACTTTACACTAGCAAAAGTTTCAATTAATGCTGTGCAAGACAGTCGTCTAGTATTATTGTTTGAAAATTCTTTAATACTGGGTTTTTGCTGCCCAAGGGAGATTCCTCTATTTCTTCTGTGCTCATTTTTCTAACCTCGCGGCTGTATATGTTTATTTTTACTCGTTCTTGAGGGCCATACCTAGTTCTATATATTCCACGAAGAATGGTTTTATTTCGCTCTAATATGGCAAAGACGTCACCACTGGACGTGGATATTACAGCCAGTTCGCCTGTTGGCACGGTCGCCGGAACATTATATCTTCCTTTTACACGAATTGTTGCATCACGAGGAAAAGTGTATCTGCGAATTTCGAATCGACGGGTCGGATTCTTGAGAGGAATAAGTCGAACATTTCTAAGTTGTTCAATTGTAAATCCACCTAGCCGGAAAGAAGCATGTCTGGCAGAAGGAGACCTGACCGGAGAACGCGAAGAATGAGGTATGGCAAGAGAAAGAGACAAATCAAGAGAAGTAGAATGTCCACCACGAGGAACACCAGGAGTAGAATTGCCATCACTTGAACGCTCGAGCTGTAAACTCAACTCTGAAACAAAAAATAGAGGGTTCGATTTAGAAAAAGTCTTTAATTACTTAAACTCAAGTAAAATCAATTTGAGTAGCAGAATTGCACAAAAACACTCCAAAAGGGAGAAAAATGTTTTTAAAAATCAGTGTAATCGGGTTATTAGAAACAGTTGTCCGACACCCTATTCACCTTTTTTCCATTTTTCAAAACATTCCTCCTCCTTTTAATGGTTTTTTGTAGAAATTAAATATCATTAATGCAATTAAATTGAATCTTTTTTGGTTAAGAATGTAGCTACTTAGTTAACTACTGTGTTCAAAACTAATTTTTTTGGTTGAAGATGTTGTTGAACAATTAAGAATACATCAAATCAGAAGTTTTAAATTCTTTTATTGGAAAAAATGTATTCTTTGAATTTTTTAACATTATTGCAAAAATTTACAAAGCAATTGATTATGGTAAGGAGGGGCAGCGCCGACCAGTTAACAGTCAATGATTTTTTGAAAGTTAATAACTTGTAGAATTGATCCATTTTGTTTTCATTTCGAGTCCTACATTATTGTATATCATATTTCTATAAGTATTAATTGCATGTATAAAACAATGATTTAATAATTTAATTATTTCTAACAAGCTGTATTTCGTCGGCTTTGCCCCACACCAGAGGGCAAAGCCGACCGCAGCTTTTTATAAAAATAAAAACATTAGAAGATGGGCAAACATGATCGTGCACATCTGCGGTATTTTATGTACTGGAAAAATTAACTTCAAACATATCCAGTAAGATGAATAAGTTATTTTTAATAAAAATAGCGATAGCTGTGATATTACCTCTTATTCGTTGAGATATTCTAGCGTACCGACCGGATTGAAAATAATAATATTCAATAGTTTCTTGCATATAGTCCAGAAGATAAGTGGGTGTTCTAGATCACCGATCACTTATCATAACCTAAGCGCTTTTAAACTATTATTTTCGTCGGCCTTGCCCCCCTGGCGAGGCCTCAATTATTTACGATATTTAATATACTTTGAACTTGAAATACGTTCAGTGATTATAATAGAATAATGTGATATTGTTTTATCTATCAATATAACAAATTTTCATACTGTAAGTATTGCCATTAATGTTGAAAACTTTATATTTCTGCCAGCGAATCTTCCATTCTTTTGCTGTCAAAACTGTTTTCTGCATAATTTTTCTTTTACAACGTCAATTTTCAAGCTTTTAGTAAGTAACACTATCTCTTTAATAAAATAGATTTATTTAATGCAAATTAGAATTAAAATTGTTAAATAATAGCGATGTTATAAGCAAAGACGCCTTTGCCCCACCGGTCGACGCTGCCCCTCCTTACCCTACGCATTTTTCTCAAAAGAAAATCCACGTTAGGTCTAATTTAATGAATTTTTACTCAACTAAGTAAGGTTTTCCAGTTCTCTCTTTATAAGAAACAGTAAGATTTTAGTGAATCTCTCTACCCCAAATTGTCTTAGATAATTTTTAACTGACCCTTGGTAGCGTACCATACGTGTGTTTCAACGCGTACGTATGATATATATTCCGTATCAACAGGCAGAACTTTCGAATTCTATTTCTTAACACACACATTGAAAATTTCCGCCAAATAAATTCCGGTTACTTTTGTCGTCATTTCGGACAAACTTAATTACATTTTGAAGGAAAATATCAATTAGAATAGAATGCAGATTGACTTGCAACAACTTTTGTTTGTATATAGTCTTAAACATGTACATAACATTACAAATATATTATATAATATTCACCAATAGAATTGAGGATAAAAGCCAAGAAAACTACTATAGTAGAAAGAATCTTCATATTTTCTAGTTAGAGAAAAAGCTTATTGATATATCAATGAAGCCTTGGATGAACAACTTAACTACAATGAAGATACCAGTACATCAGGTTCTAAATAGTATAACTGATAATCGTTATCTCAGACATCATAGGCGTCTAGCTGATATCAAAATTTATATATTCGTTTAATTTTAAGCGCAATCTATAACTTAAGTTTGAGACTAAAATTATAATTCTCAATTTGAACGAAGATTAGAAAAAAAAATGCCCTCTCCTAAATTAGAATAAAAATTGTTATCCAAAATTTCTGACACATGTTAAAAATTCACTTTATCAACCCAGAACTACTTTTATTTACTAACTTGTAAAATAATATTAACAAGAATTGAAAAATAATATAATTTACTATTATTGTAAATAAACAGTTAAACAAATATACAACTGTACACTGAAAAAAATAATTTTGAACCAAGTAAATGCATTTACTTGAATCCTATTTCTTAGCATCAAGAAAATATATTTTAACTGTATATTCTTCATTAAAATAAATATTTGCTACATCAAGGAAATGATTTCCTTGATTCAAAAGTTCTAGATTCATTAAAATCTTATTAGTCGTTTAATTAATTTGTCCATACTGGAATCAAGTTCTTAGGTTTATTTAAATCAAAGACTACCGACAAGTCAAGAGTAAGATGATGTAAATTTTCCGGAAAAATGGGGAGCAGACATCTACTTGCTCAAGAATCAACATTGGAGGATACTAGATCCAAATATTTATTATTGTAATTCACAATAGATTTTAATTGACTTAGTTCCAGTGCTTGCATAAATGTATTAATTAGAACAGATTTATTATCAAAACTGTTAAATTTGCAGAAATTTTTGAAGTGAGGAACATTCCTGAAGGTGCTGATCTAGAGATAGACGAGACATCTAAAATCAAGCATTGATATCTTACATTAAAAGCTATAAGAGCACCACCACCTAATCTATCCATACGGTCATACATGAAAGTATAATACAGTTGAAGAACTATTGAAATCTTCTGATATCCTTTTAAATCCTTCCAAAATCTTTGTTATATCTTTGCGAAATCGGTTCAAATTTTTCTTAAATTGAAATATTTCAGAATCTTGAAATCTTGTGTATACTCACAAGTTAAGCATCCAAGCCCTGGTTATCATATAAATTCGATTATAATCATTCCAAAACATGTATGAAAATTTATATTAATATTGATGAGAATAGTTTAAAATTCCCAAATTTCCTGAAAATCCCTTCACATTCACATAGATTAATAATTGAAGAAGAAGTTGTTGGTAAATTAGTCTGCCATCAATAGAATATTTTGAAATTTTATTTAATTTACTTGATTTTTTCAGCAGAGTAGAACTGGAATTTGTTCAAAAGTAGAGTTGGAAATCTGGAAAATTCATATAATAGTGGGAACAGATTCCTGTCTAGTTGTCCAGTAGAACTAAAAAAAAGTTCCATATGCGAAATATCTTTTACAGCCTCAAACTCCGATGTTATGACCGAATTTTAAGATAATTTTCGTTTTCTTTCAATGAGATAATTAAATTTTCAACGTAAGAAATGAATTTTCAACCAAAATCATTAATTTTTTACCAAAAAAGACGAATTTTCATCGAAACACTTGAATTTTTAAATAAAAAAGATAATTTTTCAACCAAGTAGGTAAACTTTAAAATAAAAAATAAAATTTTAACCAAAAATTGAATACATAAACCTCGAATTTAAAAAATTAATTTTACAACAAAAAAACGAATTTTCATTAAAGTAGTTAAATTTTTAATCAGAAAGATGAATTTTAAACTAAAATGGTGAATCTTTAACTGAAATAGTTAAATTTTTAATCGCGGAAGAGATGAATAAATTTTAAACTAAAATTGTGGAATATTCAACTGGATTGCTTAAATCATCAGTTAAAAAAAATTAAATTGTAACCAAACAAAAAAAAATGTCTTTTCAACAAAGAACATACATTTTTGGTTGGAAAATTTAATTTAAAAAAATCGAATCTTAAAAAAATGAATTTTTAAGAAAGGAAGTTTAAGTTGAAATCAAGTAATTGAATTTTCAACAAAAATCATTAATTTTCTACCAAAAAGACGAATTTTCAAACCAAGTACTTGAATTTTTAAATAAAATAGATACATTTTCAACCAAATAGGTAAATTTTTAAACAAAAATGGAATATTAAAATATTCAGTTTAAAAAATTAATGTTACAAGACAGAAACGAAATTTTAATAAAAATAGTTAAATTTTCAACCATAATGATGAATTTGAAACTAAAATGGTGAACCTTCAAATGCAATAGTTGAATTTTCAACCGAAGCTTAAATTATCAGTGAAAAAAAATTAATTTGTAACAAAAAAAAACGAATTTTGAAGAAAGTACTTGCATTTTTAGTTAAAAAAATAATATTTTCAAAAA
>CAKNWU010087373.1:0-10837 GCA_932072015.1 Andricus quercustozae | reverse complement strand
TATATATATATATATATATATATATATATATATATATATATATATTGATCATAATCCTTATTTCCTAACAGGAAATAAGTGATTCGAAATACTGATCAATTCGTTCGATCCCAATGGTTTCATGAATGTAGAATTTAAACTATTGAGTTGTCATTTATCGATAATTGCACACTTCCTAATTAGAGCCCCGAAACTAAGAAATTATATTTGTCAACTGCTTCATAGTACAATGGTATGGTCGGTAGAATGGAAGAAATTAATACTGATAGTAATGAAGTTCTAGTGAAACGCAAAACATTTAATGCTCGTGAAAAGGTAATTGATTTACTCGGACACCTATATTGCGATGTTTTCAATGAGAAAAGAATATATTTCATGGTTTAGAACTAAGAATACGTCTCGTACGCGCGCGTGACTCTTTATCTCTTTTGAGTACATCTACCTTGTGTACATCTACTTTGTGTATTCTTCAACAAGAGTTGAAGCCAGGGCCATCATCACGCAATGGGTAATTTACTGTCATACTTTAGATAATATTGTATTGGGACAACTACCTTATGATTAGTGATAGGCTTTGTCGATAACAAAGCCTTTACTGGCGACTTGGGTTAAAATTCATTCAACTTTCAAATTCATAAGATCAATTTTTCTTCAATGTATGTTGACGGTGTGCTGGTACCTTCAACACACGGTATGGATTCAACCTGCTACCCTAGTTGTTAATACTGATAACCACAGGAAATCAGGAACGCATTGAATATTTCAGACAGGTTGTTAAGCTTGTCCATAAATCTTCCCAAGAACATACTTCTGACATCGACGCTGGGACGAAACTGAATTATATCATGGATGATATAAAGGATTACTTTTCCAAAATACTCAACGCAAGATTGCTGAATGAATGCCTTTGGACCTTATGTACTCGAGTTTACAAAAATTCATCGATGAAAAGCAGATTGTATCGACTTGTCTAAAAGTGAGGAAGAACAAGATTCCATTACCGACCAATAAGAGAAAAAAATATCTCTGAAAAAACCGAAAGTGTATATACCAATGATTATTATGCAGGCTAATACTTTCCGCTACTTTCACGCTTTAACAAATGTATAAATGAATGCGTTCATCAACTACAAGTTCTTGTACTGTTGTAGAATCAAGTTCTTTATAATATACTCTTTGTGAATACTTTGAAAAAAATATTTGCTACGAAAACTGTACCTATTCACAGTCACTGTAAAAAAATATAACAATAAATCATTTATTTGTTCAAAAAAATGTACTTTAATTTTTTTACTTACATCTATCTCTCCAATTCCATTCCCTCACATTACGGCGAATATTATACACTCCAGGTGTCAATGTGACAAAGTATGACGTCTGCGCAATGTATAGAGAATTCGCCGAATATAGCAAATTCGCCATGTATGAAGAATGTCTTAGACGACACGTATCAGGGTCAAATGGGGTCGCCGCCGTTCAAATTCAAGGGGGGTTGGGAGGAGAAGAGGGTGAAGGGGTTCGCTGCCGTTCATGTTCGTGTGGGGCTGGGGGTGAAGTGTGAGAGTCTGCCTCTCCATGGTGACAGTATTACCTTTCACTTTATTTGTTAATATTTTTCTGCACTGAAAAAGAATTAAAAATCGAAAACCATAGATTTTTTGCAAATTTAATGCAGAGTATTTCTGAAAAACCAAAAATTGGTGAAGAAATAGGACCTGTAACCGATTATGAATTGTAAACTGCAGACCTGGCTCACTGAGCGGGCCAATCTGACTACCTATGGACTGAACCCCTGATCGACGTACTTGTCGATTGCGCGAATTTTTGAAGAAAAAGAAAATTATCTCGTATATTATCGGCGGGCGACATGGTCAATCAAACCCTTGGCCGTTGGATCGAAGCCCGGTGCGCCATCTACTGCGCTACAAAGTTAGATGGTGAAAGCCACTGCGCTCGTTCAGTACCATCACCAGATGACGTCCCATTACTGCTACCTCAATGTAGTTAATTCCCCCTGAAGATACGTGAATGCTATTTGATGCGTATCACGTACCACATTACAAATATTTTAGCTGATATTCATGTATGTATTGATACTTGGAAGCCTATTTTTGCCCACTATACAAAATACATATACTTAAAAGTTTTTCATAAGGACAACCGCAGGATTTTTCTGGGAGCAGGTGCTTATATGGAAAATTTCACCCGCTCCCAGCGAAATCACGGTAAAATTTCGGCTATAACTACCTCTAACGACCGTTAGAGAGGTGCTTAAAGTCTGCGAGGAATTCAATACGATAATCCGACAAAAGTCTCGTGCATCCTGAAGACATGAAGCGACCCAAGGACGACCGCCTTTTTAATTTTCCCCGCAAGTGTCTTAGCATTTGCCTGATCCGCAGGGATGCTTTTCAGGCTATTAACCAGTGAAACCTTGGCACCTGCAAGAGCGCCAATGATCAAGAAGATTAGTTTAACAGAAAATTCCAGGTATAGCCGTCGCAACTCCCCTACAAGGTCTTTACACCTCTCTTTCTTTTCATTCTCCTTGGCAGTATATCCGACACTTCTTATTCTCGACAATTGACTCTGTTTCCCTAGGATCGTTTAGCGGATCAGTGTTTAGGCTGATACTGTAAGAGTGAAAGAGATGGTAATAAAGCACTCTTAGTGCCTCATTTTGCCTTTGGATGTAGGTCGTTCCCGCATGAGTTGAACAACCAGATAGTATGTGTCCCAGATGCTCGGGGTGTGCATAACACGCTCTGCTGCTATCATCGTGAATGTCTTGGCTCAAAATGTGGCGACGGTATGCTAGAGTGAAAATGACACCGTCTTGACATGCCAAAAAAGAAAACCTCCGTGCCCGACTTCAATCCGTGTGATTTAAGGAAAGCAAACGTTAGCTCATACGACATCGACAGATCCTCCACGTTTCTGTGGAAGATACCGTACCTTTTCTTCTCGAGGAGCTGTTCGCCGAAGTTTTTTTCCTGTGCTATCTTACTCCAGGCCTTCAGGAGTGAGTAATCGACATGGATCAGATTTGGTGCACTTCACTCATCCCTGATATTGATGTCAGGGTGGAGTGTTTCAGCAGCCACCTCCGCTGCTTTGTAGAAAAACGCCCCTTTGCTCACTTCTCCGTATTTCCTGACCATTTTCAAAAGAGGGTCTTGTCCATTTGCGACTATATGTGCTGTATCAAAAATAATCCTGTTGTGAAGACATTCAAGATTTAGTATTCCGCGACCACAATTCCACAATTCCAACTTCTTGAGTGTACTCTTTGACAATGTCTAGACCTAGATGTAGTTTGTCCTGATTTTTAGCATAGACCTTAAGATCATCCATGTAAAATACATGAGTGACTTTATGCTTTCGATTTCCAGGTTTGCCGCAGAGGCACCCTTCGAAATGGCGAAGTGCGAGAGATAGTGGCAATAATGTAAGGAAAAAGATGAGAGGGCTCATGGTGTCGCCGTGAAACACAACTCTCTGAAAGGTGATATTGTTACCGATCATACGATGTTTTCCAGATGAGATAGTAAATCTGGTTTTCGAAAGCAATCTAGGCCATCGATAGGTAACGCTGATAGAATGCTGCGTCTTTACAGACACATCTATCGATGAGCAGGTTCTCCCTAACCCTGCTACGCATTTCGTTGAGCCACTTTGTTCGTACATCTCTTGCCACACAGGACCAATTGACCGAACAATCCTATCATTTATGATAGCTGTGAAGATCTTATACAGTGTGTTCAGGCAAGTTATTGGCCTGTAATTTTTAGGGTCAGCTAAGTTGCCCGTCTTCGGCAGGAGCACTGTGCGCCCTTCTACCAACCTATCCGGAATAGGCTCTTCCGACTTAAGATATGAGGTGAAAATGTGGGCCATATGCTGTTGGGTTGAAGGAAACTTCTTCCACCAGAAGGTCCCGGAGCGGCATAGTCCTTCATGCCTCTTAATACGCTTTTCACCTCCTCGGTGGTGATAGGTGGTCATTCCTTCTAAGGTGTTATGAGTGCACTGCACAGCTCATTAAAGCTATTCATATTCTTCGAGTGTTCTTTCAGTTGATGCTGGACTTCGAAGACTTTTCTCCAAAATGCCTCGACCTGCTCTGGTGTACACGGGTGCATGACAGTAACTGGAGGGTCTTGGAAGAGACGATATGGGTCAGACAAAAACTGTTGATGTTCTCTGACCCACCTCTCTCTCTGCTCTAGACTTCTCCTACGTTAGATAGTACGCGTATTCTGTCAAAAATACGCTGCCTGATGGTCAGTAGCTTTGAATTGTTAAGTGTGTGATGACAGATCCGCAATTTGCGTGCGAACCGTCGAACCTTGGCAGTGAAAGTCCTGCCAGATGTTATGTAGTCAATCACACACTGAATGCGGGACGCGTACTGTCTTGCCCAACCTATCCTTGTGTTGAGTGGATACATTCATTTTTGGTCTTATGATCAACCGTTGGTTTTCTCTTACGGTTTGCATCTGCTAAAGCTCTCGCTGCATTATACACACCACAATTAATAGTCCAGAGGACAGGTTCTTCGGAAAAATCTCCACGAAGCTCGTCATTCAGTTCAGCCAGATCTTTGGGCTTAAGAGAAACCTGAATGTTGATGTTTCTCCGGGTCCTGAAATGTCGCTCTTCCTCTATTGAATGTCTGCTCGCGGTTGGGCTAAGTGTCGCCTCTCTTTCTTTGTTGACGGCTTCTTCTGGCTGCGGATGAGTAGGCGGTCCGCTTATATAACGCCTTTTTCGGAGTTACTCGGCACGATTTCGCAGACGTTGATGCGAAAAATGCGAGAGCTCAGGGTGTTTCTCGCACCAAAGAGTATGCAGTCGTGCCATGTAACCTTTCCGTTCAGACGCCATACTGGTATCATAGCACTCCAGCATGTCAGCCCTGAGTCGACCCGTCCACTTAAAAGTAACGAGATTCTTCCGGTCAATCGCATTGACCGGCATATATTTTTTCGCTTTGATTCCTTCGTTTTTCGGTTTTGAATCCTTCAGAATTGAACGGAAGGGCCTATGACAAAGCCGCCGAACGCATCCTCGGGTTGCAGATAAAGGGTCCCTGTACCAAGGGTTTCTGCTGAATATGTTTACAATA
The DNA here is from genome assembly GCA_932072015.1 of Andricus quercustozae. Taxonomy (NCBI): domain Eukaryota; kingdom Metazoa; phylum Arthropoda; class Insecta; order Hymenoptera; family Cynipidae; genus Andricus; species Andricus quercustozae. The sequence continues at coordinate 5,709 of CAKNWU010087373.1, read as the reverse complement.
ATTAATAAGTAGTCGCGGACAATTGTCCAGGGATGGTCCCGACGGAATAACCCCTAAGCGGAGACGTAACAACCGTGCCGAAAGCTAAATGGCACCTGGGTGAGGTGTCTCAAACGGTGACTCTGGGATACCGGGCGACCTCTCAGAGTATGCAGCCTTATCCTTGCATGCGGGGCTCTACAAGGACGGACGAACCCTTTTCACTAGCTGCTCGTGGGAACAACAATGACAACACCAAACATAGTTGTAGTAAGTGCGGTTCAAAACAATTGAACGCGCAGGGCTCCCGACAGTGGGTCGGACAACAATGCAGACTATCCTATAGTTGGGGGAGCCAATTAAGGCGAGCTCAATGCGATTGACCGGCAGAATCTTGTTACTTTTAAGTGGACGGATCGACTCAGGGACGACATGCTGGAGTGCTATGATACCAGTATGACCCCTGAACGAAAAGGTTACATGGCACGACTGCATACTCCGTGGTGCGAGAAAGACCCAGAGCTCTCGCATTTTTCGCATCAGCGTCTGCGAAACCGTGCAGACGAACTCCGAAAAAGGAGTTATATAAGCGGAGCGCCTACTCAACCGCAGCCAGAAGAAGCCGGTAACAGAGAAAGAGAGGCGACACTCAGCCCAACCGCGAACAGATATCCAATAGAGTAAGAGCGACGCTTCAGGACCCGGAGAAAGATCAATATTCAGGTTTCTCTTAAGCCCAAAGATCTGGCTGAACTGGATTACGAGCTTCGTGGAGATTTTTCCGAATTACCTGACCTCTGGACTATTATTTGCAGTGCGTGTAATGCAGCGAGATCTTTGGCAGATGCAAACCGTAAATCAAAACCAACGGTTGATCATAAGACCAAATGACGAATGCAGCAATTCAGCACAAGGATAGTCTGGGCTAGACAGTACGCGTCCCGCATTCAGTGTGTGATTGACTACATAACATCTGGCAGGACTTTCACTGCCAAGGTTCGACGGTTCGCACGCAAATTGCGGATCTGTCATCACACACTTAACAATTCAAAGCTACTGACCATCAGGCAACATATTGTTGACAGAATACGAGTACTATCTAATGCTAGGTGAAGTCTAGAGCAGAGAGAGAGGTGGTTCAGACAAAATCAACAGTTTTTGTCTGACCTTCTTGTGGGAGAAGTTTCCTTTAACCCACCAACATCTGGCCCACATTTTCACCTCATATCCAAAGTGGGAAGAGCCTATTCCGGAGTAGTTGGTAGAAGGGCACACAGTGCTCCTGTCGGAGACGGGCTACTTAGCTGACAATAAAAACTACAGGGCAATAACTTCTCTAAACATACTGTATAAGATCTTCACAGCTATCCTAAATTGTGGGATTCTTCGGACAATTGGACCTGTTTGGCGAGAGATATACGAACAACGTGGCTCAAAGAAGGGCGTAGCAGGATGTCGGGAGAATCTGCTCATCGATAGATGTGTCTGTAAAGACGCAGCATTCTATCAGCGTTACCTATTGATGGCCTGGATTGATTACCGGAAAGCTTTTGATTCAACCTCCCATAGACTTATCATCTCTCTGTTGGAAAGCTTAAAGGTTCATCCACACATAGTGAGGTGCATACAGAGAGTATCACCATTCGGGTAGGTGTGTTTCAGGGTGATGCCATGAGCCCTCTCCTCTTTTGCCTCACATTATTTCCACTATCTCTCGCACTTCGCTATTCCGAATGGTACCTCTGCTGCAAACCTGGAAATCGAAAGCATAAAGTCACGCATGTACGTTACATGGATGATCTCAATATCTATGCTAAAAATCAAGAGAAACTACATCTGGCTCTAGCCTATGTCAAAGAGTACACTCCAGAAATTGGAATGGAGTTCGGGATAGAACAATGTGCCAAGGTTTATTTGAAGAAAGGAAAAGTTAATGGAATCCCGGAAGACACTGAGCTCATCGACAGAAGCGCTATACGACACCTTGGCGCTGGAGAAACCTATTCATACCTGGGCGTGCCGCAAAGCCGCATTCAGGACGTGACATCTATAAAGGATACTCTCCGATGCAGATACAAACATCTCATTCGACGGATTTGGTTTTCCAAACTGTCGGCGAGGAACAAAGTATCTGCGACGAACATGCTTGCCGTCCCGGTATTACTCTATTCATTTGGTGTGGTTCCATGGACGAAGAACGAGCTCAGATCCCTCGATATCGGGTCCCAAAAGGTTATGCACCTTAAATAAGCAAAAAAAGCAAAAAGCAAAAGCATGCACCTTAAATATTCTGTTCCGCGAATTTACATCTCACGCCGTCAAGGTGGTCGCGGAATACTAAATCTTGAATGTCTCCACAACAGGATTATTTTGGGCACAGAATATATAGTCGCAAATGGACAAGACCCTCTTCTTAAAATGGTCAGGAAACACGAAGAAATGGGCAAAGGGGCGTTTCTCTACAAAGCAGCGGAGTAGGCTGCTGAAACAGTCGGCCTTGATTTCAATATCAGGGATGAGCAAAGTGCATCAAATCTTATCCATCTCGAGTACTCACTCCTGAAGGCCCGGATTAAGAAAGCACAGGAGAAAAACTTCCGCGAACAGCTCCTCGAGGAGCAGATGCACGGCATCTTCCACAGAAATGTGGAGTATCTGTCAATGACGTGTGAGTTGACTTTTGCTTTCCTTAAATCACCGAGATTGAAGTCGGGCACAGAGGATTTCAGGTTGGCTTGCCAAGACGGTGTCATTTCCACTCTAGCATACCGTCGCCACATTTGGAGCCAAGACATTCCCGATGATAGCTGCTGAGCGTTTCATGCACACCCCGGGCATTTAGGACACATACTATCTGTTTGTCTAATTCATGCGGGAACGACCTACATCCAAAGACACAATGCGGCACTAAGAGTGCTTTATTACCATCTCTGCCACTCCTACAGTATCAGCACAAATACCGCTTCGCTAAGCGCTCCTATGGAAATAGAGTCAATTGTCGAGAATGAGAAGTGTCGGATATACTGGAACTTCATATTCTCGACAATTGTTTCTGTTGCGCACTCGAGGCCCGAAATAGTCCTTCTTGACTTCGAAAAACGAACCATGTTCGTTATCGAATTTTGGGCACCAGCTGACAAAAACATCATAGCCAAGGAGAATAAGAAGAAAGAGAGGTATAAAGAACTTATAAGGGAGTTGCAACGGCTATACCCTGAATATTCCGTTAAGCTAATCGTCTTGATCATCGGTGCTCTTGGATGTGCCAAAGTTTCACTGGTTAATAGCCTGAAAAGCATCCCTGCGTGTCAAGAAAATGCTAAGACACTTGCGAGGAAAATGCAGATGGCGGTCGTCCTTATGTCGGTCCGTTTCCTCAGGGTGCACGAGACTTTTGCCGGATCATCCTATTGAATTCGTCGCAGAATGTAACCACCTATCTCACGTACAATTTTTCAGAATAGCACCCGCTCCCAGCGAAATCCTGCGGTTGTCCTTATGACAAACTTAATTATATATGTACAATTATTTACATTAATAACTTTTACGTAGCATTATTCTACGAGAACATTTATGCTTCAAAGATTTCCTTCATATTTCTTAAATTCCTGAATGAATACACTTAAATAAGAAATGTATTATTTTATTCCAGAAACAGAAATCTTCGGGGGTGCGAATATGCGATGGTTTTAGTGATCTGCATTAGTAGCCGTTTCATGTGGATTGTTTAAAGTAAATTAAAAAATGTCTTCACCCTTTTTTAATCAAACATTCTAACCCGAAGAGAAACTTAATTGCAAGCGACGTAACAAAATGACAGGAAGTCTACTTAAAGTAAGCAGAAGATCCGGATTTGATAATGAAAACCAAATGTAAATAATATTGATATCTATGGCATAAGCAACAGATTATGTATCTATTGTATAACTTTAGTAGTTATAGATTAGGGGAATGATATTCTGGTCAGAATTTGGCGTCATCTTAATTCCACTAAGCTTACCTAGCAGGTGAGTTTTTTAGCTTGTTAAAATAAACAACGCAGGGTCCCACTGAAGGTAACTTCCATCTATGTAAATGACACTAGCTCCTAGTAGAAAGGGACCTAATGCGGAAAAAATCGATTTTTAGTTTTGTACACCAAATGATAGTCTTTAATTTTCTCTTTCATAATAATAAATATTATTGTTATGTCTGGAAAATTGGCATTGTTATTAAACTGCCAAGTGATGCCCTCTTATGGAGTTCTTGTGTTGGACCGTCTCTTCAATCGCTCATCCTGTAAAATAAAGCTACCGCGCGTTAGGTCCCTTTCTTCGCGGACGGTCACACACGACCATGTCTCATGACCGTTAGTTGGGTGGCCACAGAGCATGCCGAAATTACAACTACAAGCCAGGCCTTGTTTGTACACTGAAGACTGCTGTCCGGAAATCGTAATTGTAGAAAGTTTGGAACTTCTCGTATCGGACAATTGAATCTATCTCCTTCGGAGCTTGCGACAGGGCAGGGTCGCGGATAATACCGCAATACCGACAAAGATGGCAGCAGAGCACTCTTAGGGTCACATTGTATCTGTACAGATACGTCAATTACGCGTTGCGAGATTAGATTTATTCCACTCAACGAATGACGATTTTCCCTTAATAAGTATAGTGTACTCAGGCAGATACGTATTTATATACGTATATGCGTGGGTACACGTATATCGACTTGTAGTTCATTTTTTTCTATGGGCGCCAGCCAGGCCCGTTATCACATACAAAAAAGGGATTAACAAGGAATTCAATTCACGCGGCAGTTTAAAAGTGAAGATTCGTTCAATTGTACCTGAAATCTAAAAAAGAGGGAAAACTAAAGGACATGGAACCTCAGGGGTGGCTCTTGAAATCACAACGGCCATTTTATCAAGAAATTGCTACAACACGATGTTTATTGTTGACAAAATAAAGATTCTAGGATCTAAAGCATTTACATTTTAATTGCCGGGACGAATAACACGCGACCCTATCGCTAGAATTGCTCGGAAACTAATAATGAGGATTCCAAACCGATAAAAGACCACCACGCGACCACGTGGTCGATGGTCAGAAACCCCACATATATGGCCATTATTTTAAATTGAAGTGAACACGCGAAAGAACTCTAACACGAAAACCCTACACACTGACTCAACTACCGAACTAAAAAGAAATTAAAGAGCGCACTTAACCCATTAAGTCCCAACTAGACAAATTTTCACAATGGATTTCAGCGCTTGTATTTTCTGTGAAAATGAGTTGTGAAAAATATGAAAATAAGTGTTTCCGACGTAAAATTTAATAAACTTTCAGAATATATGATCAGTTTTTTTGAAAAATTTAACTGTCAAAAACTGTATATGATTAAAAAAAACATGGTTTTAAAAAAAAAATATTTTGTTTATGTAAATCTTTCACTTTCATAACATTTAAAATGTAACGTTTGAAGTACAGAAATCGTGTCCTCGAGACGTAAACTTGAAAGTTTCATGGTTTAAATTTTGAAAAAATAAGTGTAACCACACAAAATGGCGGCTGGAACGCGGAAAAATCGTGAAAATCTTACGGAATTTTTTACTTGACAATGGTGGACTTTAGACGAAAATTTTGATGAAGAAAAAGTTCTTAGAATTCATCTTAGAAGATCTTAGAAAAAATTCTGAAAAAGTTCCAGTGTATTCTTTGATCAATTCTAATAACTTTTTTCTTCGGT
>CAKNWU010087330.1:0-10296 GCA_932072015.1 Andricus quercustozae | reverse complement strand
CCCCCCACAGCGCCCTAAATATGACCCAAAAATAAAAAAACTACATTTTTACGTATTACTGTCATTGTTTGGAGAAGTAAATTTTTTTAAAAACATTATGTAATTATTTAAACAATTGCTATTGTTTATTCTCAAAATTTCTCAAAATTGACCCAGAGATGTCCAGTTTTTTCTCAAATTGGTATCCCGAGCTACTGTTTGTTGAATAATTATATAATTTTTATCCATTTCTTTAAATTTTTAATAAATTCCTATTTGTTTAAAGATTATTTTTCTGACTGTGTAGTGTATAGTGTTGCCTCTTAAGAAAACATAACTTACCTTATGTTTAAAAATAAAAAGATGGTTCCTCGTTTTTGATTTTTAATTGAAAAAACTAAAAAAAAACAGGGATGAGGATAACTACCACTGCAAGAAATTAGTTCAACATGAATTTAAGTTTTATAAATCAATTGACATTTATTTAAACAATTACATTTGGAAAAATGAAATATAAAAGTTAATTTTAGATCAGATGCAGCTGGAGTGCTCTTTCTTCGTAAAACCTCAGACCAAATCCTCTTGTTTAATTTTAGTCCACCTTAAACAGGGATGACTAGTTAATTAAACAAGCAAGGAAGAAAATTGTTAAGAAGGTGTAAAATTATTACTTACAAGTTTTTTCGGGGTGTCGACTCGTGTCCACCTTCTTGTTTGTTGAGACGAAGGTGCCTCGCCTTTGAATCCTAGGGACCCTGTATGGGGGCCCGTAGGGGGTGACCGATGAATGGAGTCGGACTGCCGGCTGGGGTGACCTGGTCAATAGGTTTGGTGACAGGTGCTCCTATGAATCAAGATTCTCCGCACAGAAGTTAAGAATGGGAAGACCGAACGGTGTTGTTCTAGAGCTTCTAGAACTTTGACTTAAACTGGAGTGAAACCGTTGTAGACTAAACTGCGCCGAAACTGGCGTAAATGAAACTAAACTGATTTTCTGCTTCCAAATCTGCTGTATTTATATGCGGGATCCCTTCTAGGATTCTCATAGGGTTGAGTGTTTTTTGAAGTAGGGATTAATCTTTCTCCCAATCAGCGTGCATAATCGATTGTGTAGAAGAGTGGTAGGATGGAAAGTGTCGCAGTAGCTAATGTGTATAATATCCCTTCCTAGTCCTAGGGGGTACTTAATAAGATAGCCAATCAGCGATGAGGAGAATGAGGCAGTTACCAAAATATATTGTATCTCTTCCTAAATGACAATGGCTGAGATATTCTAATGCGTAGAAGGGCATAAGTTTGCGTGTATTATTTGTGCAAGGCTCACCCTCCTATAGCTGTCATCTTGATGACGATATTTATTGCTTTTTTATCGAAGATGCTGGTGTCCGTTGCATAGAAATAAGTAAGCCAAGATGCTTAAATCATTAAGCAGAGTATTGTATTGCAGTTCTACGTAGGCCGCTGGGTACCAGCATTTGTAAATGTATAGGATTGAAAATGTGGCTAGTTTTTACGGTTACCTTGCTGATTAATTTACGGGCCTTTAATTGCTGTGTGCCCGTTTGTGGCATTGGTTATGAGAGAATGTGTGTGTATCGCTCATTTTCGTTTACTGCGCTGTGTAAATGCTATAGGTACCAGCATTGTGTAAGCGTATGAGATTGAAAATGCAGATAGCTTTTCTGGTTGCCTTGTTGATTAGTTTATGTCTTTTTGATTAGCGTGTGCCTGTTTGTTGTGCGAAAAATGATGCATACAGCTCATCTTGGTCTGTTGGGTCGCCCTTACAAATCTGATCTTCACGAATGATTTTAACAGTATTAGATTTGTTTATAATATGATTTTAACAATAATAATTGGATATGATCTTTCAGCTTGTTGTTTTATTATTGAATATAAATATTATGTAGTTATAATCTATTGAATATAATTAGTTATGTAGTATAGTCTATTGAATATAAATGTTACGTAGTTATAATCTATTGTTTATAATTATTTATTATTATTATAAAAGTCGCGGAACGTGACACCTCCCCCCTTAAGTTGGAGCATGGGAATCTAATGACCATGATCAAACTTGTTTATTACAATTTATATATTTGAACTTTTGGGTTCGGTTCCCTACGTGGCGGGTCTTATATTCTAGGAACGCACGCTTTTGAGGAAGAGGAAAAGATTAAATGTTCGTATTATTATTATTTTTGTATTTCTTTCTGATCTTTTCGTCTAACTCTAAATGAGCAATGAATATATTCTTATGTAATCTTTTGTTATAGAAACTTTTACGTGAACGAAAGTAGTCTATATAATTATGATTTCTTCTAATGCCGTGGCAATCTATTGCCCTGTGTCCTCTTTGATAACATCTTTTGCAAGCATTAGTCCATTTATAAAGTTTTATTCTTCCAAATTGTATTTCTGGTACTCGCTCGTTATTATTACCTGTAGGTAATTGGTCATTACTAAAATAATATATATCGGATAACAATCTTAGAATCTTTCTTGCGGCATTGTGTTTCGCTGTTTGTTTTGAGACAAAAGGTTCGCTAGTTTTTGCATAATTTGTATGACCTTTAGATATTTCGCAAGTTATAACAAATACTTGTAGAGGCGATTGTGGTTGTAAAGTTACGACTTTATAATTTACGTTAGAAAAGTTATATTCGATACTAATTTCATTCAATGTTTGCAATGGGCTGATTGATTCAGCTGGATTTATCCTTAGATTAGATGGTTCCATTTTTACTGAAACGTACAATATTTTTAAAGTAGTAAAATTTAAATCTTATAATGAAAGATAGAAAGTTTTATGCCAAGATTTGTGTTACTTGATTATGCTTATTGTTATAATAGAAAAGAAGTGTATATTTTTAATTATATATATATTTTTATTTTCAATTACTAAATTCATATAAGTGAATGTTATAGGAATATATTAATCATACGTAAAAATATCGATATGCTTGAGTAGTAGGAATATTTAAGCTATGTCGTATTTGATTGTTTGTTTCGTGTTTATTTGTGAAATGAGCGAAAATATTGGATTAGTGTTTAATGTATTGTATAATTAAAGCAAGAAAAAGTTCTTATAAAATATTTTTGCTCATTTGCATGTAAGTGTGAATTTCGGTGTATCGCATACATTCTTGTATTTACTGATCAAATATTTGCGAAAAAGTATTAGACGTAGATAATTCTCTTTTAGGATACAATAGTCGTCTCGAACATGAATGACATTGTTGTTGTACTTGTAATATTTTACCAGGGAAATGCCATGAATTTGATGCTCGCAAGAACGTTTTACAATTTGAAGCAACTAGAAGGAAGCAAGTTTTACAAAATTTGATAGGGCTTCGTGGTAAAAAATAGAATTTTCTTCATCCCCTAGCCGAAAGTACGTTTTCCCGGCTGCATATCTGTCCGAGAACAGTGGCTTTTGCGGCCTGCTAGAGAACGCGATCTCTGATTGGCTGCGAAATTTTTGTGGCTCGCTAACGTAGCAACGCTCCCTGTTATTGTGTACTGAGACTCCGAAAAAAATTTATCTTGACAGTGAATGGAAAAAAGAGAGCGTCGATGTGTTCAACCTCAAAACTGATGGTTTAAGGTTATTGCGATTTTTGTGCATAAAAAATCGGCCCAAAAAATCGAAAATTGTCGACTCCTCGTCTGAGGATACTGCGGACGAGGAAGAAATGTGAGTAAAAAATAAAAAATGTTTTTTTGATGCCCGCCCCGACCAGCAAAACCTCGGCTCCGCCTCGCCTTTGCAAAAGTCGAGCGGGCGACCGAATCCCATGCATCTGCTCTGCTGACCGAGAGCAGCGGCGCGACGGGACTACGTACTTTCGGCTGGGGATGATGAAAAATAGTATACGACACATGGTCAGAAATATTGAATGCCCTGGCGTGCGTGATATGAGGCCTCGGCTTCGCCTCGGCCTTCATATCACACACGGCCGGAAATCCTACTTTCTGGCCTTGAGTCGTAATATACTATTTGTTATGTTTGGCATTTTCGCAAAGTAGAAGAGTTGATTCGGAACGTTAGGTAATGGAATAATTTCTGGACATGTTTCGTTTAATTGACTTCCTGGCATTTCCGTGGGTGGAATCATTTCTCTACAAGCAATCGATTTCATGTATTATAACAAGTTTGTTAAGTATAGTGAGTGAAAATCTGCTTAGGTGTTTCGAAGGTAAGTAATAATAGATCATTGTGCAGATGTTAAGGATTGAAAATTGCAACTTCGAAAGAGTATACATAATGATTTATTACTTCGGTTTCCGGATGTATCTTATCAAAGTCTTCTTGTAAAATAACTGTTAGGTGTATGATTTCTAAAAATTGTTCCATGCAATCCAAATACATGATAGCGTCACAACGAGATTTAATTAGTTCTGTCGGACAATATGAGCACGTTGTTTTGACAATTTGATTATTGCCGAGTGAATGATAATCTCTTTTAGACTGATTACTAATTTTTATAAATGCAGGTAGTGTTTCAGAACAATTGACGCATACTTTGACATTTGTGAATTTGTTTACATATATTCCGGTGACTTCTGGAAAAAGTGAAAAACATGAACTATTTATTAAATATTTGTAATTTTCGGGGTAGTCGAATGGTTGGACGCCTTCAACATAGCCTGTGTGTGCAAGCACAGGGTTATATCGAGTTGGAATCATTTCTGTACAAAAGAAAGAAAAGATTCCAATTTTATATATTTTGAAAAATTGTAAAACGTACTTGAAAAAGAATTTAAATTGAAATTTTGAGAAGAAAATTCATTTGTTTGTCTGAAAATTTTAAGAAGGTGATGAATGAGAATAAAATAGATAGAAAGGCGGATAAAAAAAGTCATAAATAGAAATAGAATATTCGTTAATAGAAGAAAAAACAATAAAAATTAACCAAATTTTAATTTTATTTTATTTTCATGGATTTACGTGAGAGACCAGAGATATTAGTTTACTTGGTTTAAAAAAAAGGGTGAAAAGGGTGATGAATAAAGGATAGGGGTTTTCTTCTAAAGTCTTGATGGATTCTGTTATAGGGCTGTGATCAAGAATTGGATTATATTGGTTGGTTCTTAAGAAAATGTGTGTTCACAAAGTGGGGTGCTTCTATTTTTGGGTGGGGTTGGATATGTATATATACGTTGAGAATTTCGAGAGAAGTTAGATTTAGAAGCAGTTTGAAATTAAACTTAAGCTTCTTTTTTAAAAAAAAAATTTTAATGCAATCGTTAGGTTTTAGTCCAACTTTGCATGAGGCTGATTCTTTTGTTGTGGAAATTCGGGAAAGATTTGAAGATATTTGGGTGGACAATGGAACAGTCCATAAAATATTTTTACTTAGGGTGGAAAACAAATATATTCATTTGCCTGGTTGGTGGACGTCATTTACGGCAAAGCAGAACAGATTTTTGCGTTTAGCTATTCTTCGAGAAATAAAGAAGAATGGGTTGGACGGGGTGTACTAGATTGGAGATCGGTACTGTTGTTTGGTGAAGGACCGATTAGAGTTGGTAAGTAGAGAGATTTGTTTTTATTGGATATATATTTTTGTTGTGCTTTTAATATTTTTAATATATGTACATTTATTTTTCAGCTTGTAGTTGATTGCGTGAAATGGGCGGTTTATAATGAGAAGATAGTAGAGGTAAGATTTGAAATATTTTCCATCATAAAAGAGAGAGAGGGAGAAAAGAAAAGGCAAATGTGTGTTACTAATTTTGATGTATGTTTTTGTGTTACAGGTTGGTAGTCGAGAATCGCGCTATTTAACTAATAGTCAGACTGGGCCTTTGCAGACAGTGACCCGTTAATGACAGGGCTTAACATTGGGAATGCCCAGGGAGTGGGTCTCTTATGGACGACGTTGTTAATGCTTGGAGGGCAGCGAAGAAGGCGTTCAAGAAGAATGGCATTTAGTATGCCGTGAACCAATACGTTTGGAAGTTAGAAATGGTAGGTATTGCGAAGGATGTGAGGTATAAAAATATACGAGGTATATAAAAATATATAATTTATTAAATGTTTTGTCTTTTATTTCAGATCACGGAATGGATTTAGATTAAGTATGGACGTGAATGTGTGTATGCGTGCGTGTGAACAGTGTGTTTTTAGCTTAAAAAATTATGTATATAGGTTTTTTAGGATTTTAAAATAAATATGTCATTTTTTAATTTTTTCGTTTTTTCCTTCCTGAACTTTAATTTATTAAGTAGTTATTAATTATTTTTAAAATTATTTTCGTATTTTTAAGGCATTTTTATTTATCGAAGTTAATTTTAGATATAGAATAATTTTATGTAAAAATTAGGGTATATATTTGATTAGTTTTAAATTTGAAGTTGATGAATTTTTTTTTATTTAGATTTTATATCAAGAAAATTATTTTAAATAAGAATATTTATTTTATTACTAAAAAGGATTATATTTCATATATATATTTTAAATTTTGTTTGTATATTTTGATAAAATAAGAATATATTGAGTATAAATTTGGAGTAGGATTTTTTTATTTATTTTTAAATAATTTTATTAAAATAAAGTTTAGGATAAATTTAGGACTTATTTATTTAGTTACATATTATGGCATGACTCATTACTTATGTCAAGGATAAAAATATAAAAAAGGTAAATATTTTGCATATTGTTGGTATAAAAATAAACTCACATAAATTCTTAGTAGCAGGCAGCAGAAGTGAGGTAAAGAATATTGATCTTAGAATATTATAATATTATAAAAGGAATGAGTGTTTAAGAATATAGACTCATTAGTATTAATTGATATTGAAAAATATTTCTAATTATGTAAAATGGTTAGTTTGTTAAACTTTTGCTAAAATGTATACCGCTTGTTCGAAAAAACTGATAAGTAACTCATAACAAAATTTTATTTGTTTATATGCTCAAATTAAATTAATTAGATATTCATTCAAGATTAGAATTATTTCATATTAGTAAATTTATATTATGGTGCTTCTCCGATTGGTATTTACTAGGGATTGTGGATGTTCATTTTCTGACAATGAGCATAAATTACCAAATTCCAGATGAGAAGTTTCATTAATTAGATCTTTAATTTTTAGGTAGTATTTATATACTTTTACGATTAGGAGAATTAAAGCGAGTAGAATTAGATATAAAATGGTGATTACAAAATATCCGGCTGTAATTATATTGTCATAGAAACAGTTTTCTTTTGATTTTTTAAAACTAGCAAGTTCTTGATTGACGTACTCGAATAATGCGATTTGAAGTGAAAAAGTACTTAAAGGGATATCTCTGGAATTTTTATTTATACTGAGTACTTGATTAAGTGTTGAGTTTTTTATTTCACAAAAAATTACTAAAAATGGTGCGACTTTCATCAGGGGAATTGTTTGAGATGGTGTAGAAATAGTGATGTCCATTATTTTTCGTCCATTTTGTTTCAGAGTAGGATAATTTAGTATTTTACACCGAGGAGAAAGTTGAAGTGTTCCAATGTTTGTTAGAGTAGTTATTGTGGTTTCATTCTTTGAACATTTAATAACAATTTTTTCCGATTGGGGGCATAATACAGCCAGCCGTAATAGGAAGTCATTGGGGTTAAAACGGGATAATTGTCAAAATTGATTTGATAATTACATTCATAGGAAGTATTTTCGGTGAGAAGCGAGGTTTCACAAATTGGTTTTTCTAATGTGCTATGTTGTCGTGGAGAAACATGACAAATTTTACCATCCAATGTTTGAGAACATGATTCAAGGAAGTTTTCTGGGGCAGTAAAAAAAGTTTTTTGATCTTCAGAGAGTGCTAAAATTGATATGTCTGGTCGGTGTATAGTTTGTTTTAAGTGATAAGTAATTGGTGAGGGATGGAGTTTATATAATTGCAATTTTTGTTCAGCGATATCAGTGGTTTGAAGTGAGAATATCAGTTGGTCTTTTATAAAAAAGTGTTGAATTTTGGGAAGCAGGAAAAAATTTTTTTAATTTATTTGGGAAATTTCTGCTTTTGGATATTTGTGTTTTTGGATCTGGATAAAGTAGTCTAAAGAAGACTGAGACAAATATGATGGATGCCAGATGCCATTATTACCAGAAGTGAGCATGTCAGAAAGAAGTTGTAAAGAGTCAATATAGAAATTGATAGATTCGTGGAGCATTGTTAACCATTTGGACACATTACGTTGATAATTATTCATTGTTGGGTCGCCTGTAAGTTGACGCCATTCAGAAAATTCGTGAACTTGTTTGACTGCATCAATTATCTTTTCGGACATATCTGAAAGGGGTTGTGGAAATAAGTAAGCCTTTTTCTCAATCCATAGATATGTAATAAAACCTGACGTTTCGAGTTTGTTAAAAAGTGAATGATATACGTCGATTGAGTAGTCTTTACTTTTCCAATTGTCTTCGGTTATATTCAAAGTATTTTTTAATTGGAATTGTATATTACTGATAAGAGTTGACATTTTTTCGGTCTGAAAATTGACTTTGACTTCGTGGTAATTTCGTACACATGAATCAGTTTGAATAGTATTTTTGCAGTCAAAAACACTGTTATTAAATTTTTTTGATAATAGAGCTTCAAGATTAAAAATGTCCGAGATATTTAGATATGCTAACAAATGCCGATTATCTGAAAGTATATTAATTTTTTCCAAAGATTCATGGTATAATCCAGTTGTGTGTTCAAAATCTTTTTTGACATATGATGGATAAGATGTTTGTGCGAAGGGCTTGAAAAAACATGGTTAAAAGGATATTGATTTGAATAATTGGGTGCCAAAACATGTTGCTTCTCGATGGCCAATTCCTAGAAAGAAAGAAAATGCAGAGAAAGATTAATATTGGTAACATGTTTGGAAGAGGATGAAAGTAAGGTAATTGTTTGAAAGAGAGGGGTTAGTTTTGGTTGAGAGATTGAAAAAATTTGATTATCCTTTTATAGTGGGTAATATTTCGGCGTTCTCGTTGTATTAAAGTTACGTTTTTCTTAAGTATCGATTTGCAATCCGCAGATGTATGAGTTATGACATTACATCGTTTACAAGAGTTATACCAGGCGGTTAATTACGGTCTCCAATCAGTTTGTGTTTCTACATCATGTTTTGTAGGTTTTGAAGTTTTCCTAGAGACTATCGTTTCTTCACAAGTATCATAGAATGAATTTTAATATTTCATCATTGCTAAGGCTGCTTTGTTTATTGATATGACTGAAGTCTCTCCGACGTCGACAACGTAGTGAGTCGCAATTTGACAGTGAGCGGAATAATTTCCATTATAGATATCTGGATAAACACATGTTGCGGATGCGCCTAGTCCATATTTGATTCCAAAATCGTTCAAATTGATGGTGTAGTTTAGGATTCCAAGTGTTGGTTATCTTATTGATGTCATTGGCGATGTTTCTTGTTGTCTATATGTCGAATTAATAGAGTTCATCTTGTTTGTTTGTCTTTCTGGTCATTATTATCTTGAAGTATAAAGTGTTGAAGTTTTTTTTTATGTAATAGAAAGAAGTATGATTTAATTTTTTGGTTCTTTTTTAATAACTCCAATTTTTGGTAACAATAAATGTTTTGGTCTTTCTCTAACGGTAAAACCTTTAGATATTTTATGTATCGGTCTAGTGAATACTTCAAACTCGTGTTCTTTACTGCAAAGAGTGCAATGTTTAGTTATGAGTTGAAAACCACCTCCGGGATGATCTATTTTTGTTTAGTAGGTCTTTTATTTGCTAAATTTGGATTTGAATAAGTAGAGCTTGTTCCTGGATTATTCTGGGGAATGTTACGTTTTTGTTCTTTACTTGTGTTAAGTATTTTAGCGGCTGCGTACCTTTTTGCCAAGAAGGGAGTGACTCCGCTTCCTGCTTCTTTCATGTTATGTACCGTGCAAATGGCGATATTTGTGTCAATTCCGGGGGACGTATTTAATTTCAATAATGTATATTTAGATCTTGGCAATTTATATATAGTGCATACAACTTCGAGTTCACATAACAATTGACATGAAGTTTCAGTTTTAGGCATGACTGTTTGTGCCGTATCATATTTTCCTTGTAATATTTTTAGTAGTAATTGTGCTGCATTTTGTTTAGCTATAGTTTCATCTTTAGCGGTGCTGATCACTTGTTCGTTTTTTAAATTTTGCTGTTACTACAAATTGAAATTTGGATTGGGTATCGCGGTGTACTTGTGTATCGTACATGGGTAGTGAGGCTCCTTTTTTTATAGTGAACTCGTCTAATTTAGTGACATAATCTTTTTCAGCCATATTAAGAGATATAGTTAGATGCGGATAGAATAGAGTGGT
>CAKNWU010087299.1:0-17742 GCA_932072015.1 Andricus quercustozae | reverse complement strand
GAGATTCAACAGAAATTCACTCTGGGCGCGCTCAAACTTGTGAGCGGAACGACCCGCGCCCTGTAACGCGCGATGAGAATGTGCACCCGCAGCGGACAGATTTTTTTTGTTTATTTTGATTTGAAAAGATTTTATATTCGAGATTTTCTGCATAAAATAAATCAGAAAAAAATGTAAAATATTCGTAGATGTTACCTCGTTCCCACTTATACCAATCTCACAAAATATCAGAAATGGGAAAGGTTACAAATTTGAGCTGTTCTGAGTTTACTTATGATAAATTTTAATTAGCGATAATTAAGTATTCTATCATGTCCATGTGCAACACCAAAAGCGATTATCCATTGTTGGACGGTCAAAACCCTGCCTTTCAGGGCGCGCAATAAAAATATATAATACAACTCAGTAATTAGTTTCATACAAGAATTGTCTCTGAGAGTAGTTAACTGAATATATAGACATCATTCAAATACAAACATCTGTCCTTTTTGCTGCAAATTGATGCAGTTAAACGTTGTGGAAATTTTGGCTATATACTGTAGGTTAGTATCCCCTATTCACGAAAGTGGCAGAAATTTTTTAGAATAGTGAAGAAATTGCAAATGCATTTAAGAATATTTTAAATAGTTAAATGTTCAGGGAAGTCACCCTCATGAACATGGATACAAAAAGCGATTAAAACATACATATTTCAAGCTTGTTAAGCTAGTGTTACGTTCCGGTAATCGCTGTAATTGCGTGATTATCCTAGCAATGTAAATTAGGCGCTACTGTTAGTTAATCACAGTGCGTTTGGTCGTCGAGGAAATCCGTCTCCTTGTCCGTTGCCTATTAATCTCTTGACCCACCCCAATCTTAACATCCGCACCATTAACCCGCCTTCTCTCTGCCCTGCCCTTATTTGTCTACCTCCTTCCGGACCCTTCCCGTAAAATATCGCATTTATTTTATCATTTGTCAAAGGCAAAAACATCGGGATAAATTTAATTTTAGAGAGCGAATTTTCCACAGGCTTCACGAAAATAGTTCCGAATGAATATTTTAACTATGCGGATAACAACAACGCCTAGTAGATCTCCACTCCTGATTATCATTTTACTCTTGAATCGTCATGACTACTGTGGAGTAATAAATTCTCTAGGTGGAACTCACGTTTGTTATCCAGTATTTTACATACCGACAGATAGGACGAGCGTAGATAGGCGAGTTTACTGTACTCTCCGTGGCGGGGTCGTTGTGTCGATACCCATGTACATTGTACATGTAGAGATCCATGACATTATCTCAGCATGACACGTCAAGCGTAGCGCCATAACAAATCGAGTCGTAAAGACGAGCCGACGTATGTACAAGCATCACGTGCTCGTTTCAGACTATCTCGTATATTCTCAGTCAGTCGCTCCTCAATGAACCTTTCGCGCAATCGTTTTTTCATCACCGTACTTCCATTCTTTCAATATTGCCATCAACTTCTATTCTCACAAAAAAATAGTAGCGACACATCGCAACGTGTTTACAATAGACAGTAAAGCACGTTACCACTTTTACGAGTATTAATAAGATTTTATATCGTCCTATGGTAATACGACTGTAAGAGAAGAAAAAAAAAGTTAATATACGACTTAGCTAGTATAAAGCGAGCTATTATCTTTAACGCATCCAAAGGAACGTTTTACAGGAAATGCTAGGACATTTTTTGCTTCAACTTTAAATGTAGTGTTCTTCGATAATCTTCAAATTCTAGAAATATGTCCTTAAGATGTTATGGTGTTGACCAGGGTAATTAATATGTAAGTGAAGATGTTATTTTGAAAATAATCAATGCTGTTGATTACTTGTCCATATTTTCATTTTTAAAATAGCCAACTGCGAGGTCTAACAGTTTAGTTTAACGTTTCGATCGTTCTTCGACGGCCTTCATCATAAAAATAATAAAGAGGACTATACATTTGACCTTTCATTTTTTTTAAAGTGTATTGTTTTGTCTATTGTTAAAAAACGTTCCAGCAAGTGAAGAAAGAACAGATTTGATATAAAATGTAATTTTAGACCATGTATAAAACATTTTTTAAGTTTAATTAATCATTTTGACTTCACCTGCAAGACGGACATGATTAAAATTTTATTAAAAACGCATGAGATGTCACATTTGTGTGGGTATCCATGCTATCTAAAATTACAACTAACTAACTTTATTAACTAACTAACTTTGTTTTTTGGACACTTTCTCTGTTACTCATACTAAAAGCATTTCAAATTTTTTTGTCAAAAACGTACAAAATTATAAACTAGAAGCCGACGAAGCAAAAAATGTGTAGAAGTTTAAAATTTCAATAAACATTTCTTTTAATTTTAACATTCTCTAAACTTTATTATGCACAAAACAAAGCTTAAACAGAACTTATCTTGAATGATTCTGCAGGAACGATTTATGCACAATATTTTTTTTGTTTAAACAGTCTAATCAATCATTCTGCTTTTGACAATGGGTCTTCTCAGTATTTAAAAAAGTCTTAGGATATAATTTTCGACAATGTCAAGTGATAAAATTATAGCGGCAAAGGCTGAGAAGGTTAACTTTTGTTCCAAACATAATCCTCTTACCACAGACATAATCTTTTGCGACAAACTTCACGAAATCGTGTAACAAATGCATTTTATTTTATGATTTGTGTTTCACAATATACGACCTACGATTTTTAATTTTTAATTTTGAACTTCTAGTATCAGATTTGGATTAAGCGACCTCGAAAATGTATTTATTTTTTTTTCAAACTTGGTCTCGGGTTAAGAAGAACCCGATTTTCTTTCAAAGCCACGGACTAAGTCAGGTGACTGATGATATGATGATTTAATTAGTTAATTTAATAAGATGTATGCAATCGTTTGCGATGATGTTGTAGCTACAAAATTATGAGTATGGTGTAGTTTGCAGTTCGTCTCTTGCCGCTGTTATGCTTACACAGCGGCCGTGAGTGCTGGTGGGGAAAACAGTCGCCTCTGGATGCTTTCTTTGAGCTACCATGTATCACTCTATAGGTTTTTAGTCGGTTGCTTCCTGATGGTCCAGGAAGTTTTTTACAATGCGACAGGTGTTTAATAAAGTGCCTTCTGAGCTGCTGCCAGTACCCTACTGACTCCATATTGGCTTTACTTCATTCCTTAGCTCGCTATACTTGTGGATCTTGGTTGTATAGTAGGCCTGCAAATTTCGTTTAAGTGGACAAGCAATGTCGATGATGTAGACTCTTCCACCTTTTTTTCTCGCATTACGATGTCCGGTCAATTGGCTCGGATGTAATGATCCGTCTGGATAGTAATATCCCAATATAAGATGTAAACTTCGTTTTCTAAAACGGGCATTGGAATGTATCTATAGAAAGGCATCCATTCTGTTTAGAGCCCTAGGTTTACGGCAAGTTGTTGATGTATAATTCCCGCCATATTATTATGCCTGTGCGTTCATTCTCTTTGAGCCAATACGCGACAACTATCAATAATGTGCTCGATGGATTCGTTGGTATCTCCACATAATCGGCACCGGTCAACCACGTATTGATGTAGCACGTGTTTGCGATATTTTCTGGTGCTGAAAATCCTGTGCTGTATCACAGTAACGAATCCTTCCGTTTCTGGATAGCGGGCGCCCTTTCTCAGCCAAATATTGGATGCCTCACTATCCACTTCATATTGATCTAACGTTTTGAGGTGTTCGCCGGGAATGGCTTTCTGTCTCCATTGCGTTTCTAATTCCTCTATGGTTTCTGCCCTGGTACTCAAGGCCTCTTCTGAGGACAATTTCAAGGGCGTGTATTCAAGATCAGCTTTACAGATGGTGCTGTAGAGCGTAACATCTCGCTTGCTGTTAAAATAGTCTCGCAACTGTATAACTTGTGACTCACACAGTTCCCTGATATTTACAATGCCCCTTCCCCCTCTATGTCGCGGTAGAACTACCCTTTCAACCGCCGAATTACTATGGTGCATTCGGTGCTTCGTCATTTTTACGCTGGTGATTCTGTTTAATCGTTCGAGGTCGGTGTTCGACCATTTGAGAGAACCAGTTCAGAACCAATCTGAGTCTTGTAGTGAAGGCAGACTTTAGGCTTTTCTTAACTATGGTATACTGAATACCCTCAGATTCGAGAATACACAGGTATTTATATGAGTCTCCCTAAGCCATTGGCTCGATGTCATTCTCGAAATCGTTCTCTAGCTCTGCGGTCCCTAATTCACCTATGGTTAAATGCATTCTTATGCATTTATCTAGTCCGAACTACATGTGGATATCATTGGAAAACTGCTTTGTTACATCGATCACTTGCTGCAGTTTCTGGTCCGAAATAGCGTATAGCTTCAGGTCATCCATGTATAGAAGATGGGTCACTTGATGACCATCCTCGTTATCATGCACTTGGAACCCATGAGACATGCTATTTAATGGTCTGCTCAGTGGGTTCAACGCTAAACAGAACCATAATGCACTGAAGGAGTCTCCTTGGCATATACCCGTCGTAATGCGTATTGATCTAGTTATCCTTGATTTTCCATGATCAAAATACTTGACTCTTGTACCCCAAAGCATTATCGCACTATTTAGAAAATCAATGATGCGTGGGCAAATTTTGTATATTTTTAAGACTTTAAGCAAATAGTCATGTGGTACGGAAGGAAACGCTTGCTTGGAGTCAATGTATGCCATATGCAAGTTTCTTTGATGTTTACGAGCTTGCGTCATGGCAACAGCGTCTATGGTGACTAGATCTTTACTGCCTCGCGAGTTTTTACAACATCCTTTTTGTTTTTCTGTAAGGATGTCATTCTCGTCGCAGTGAGAATATACCTTATCTGCTATGATAGCTGTAAGACATTTATATATTGTTGAAAGACAGGCTATCGTTCGGAAAGCATATGGATTTTGAGCATCTGGTTTTTTAGGCAACATATACGTAGTACCCTGGAGCATAAAGCCTGGCATCAGATCTGGTTATTCGATGATCTTCTGAAAACACCGTGCCAACGCAGGATGCACACTAGTCAAGTACTTATACCAGAAGTTGTGCATTATGTCGGGACCTGGAGCTTTCCAGTTGCTTGTTATTGTTTTGATAAGAGAAGTGGTAGGCTCCGGAAGATATGATCTGGGTTCTTTAAAGAAACCAATCCCGACGCAACTGGAACGTTTACGTCGTCCACTTCTGCTCCTTCTGTCCTAGAAGGTAAGCAAGAGCGGAAATTTTACGCGAGAAAACATCGTTCAACACTGTTCCTTGGAGTCAGGTCTCTAGCCACGGATGACCCTGCGCGGCAGACGGGACAGTTGGAGATGAAGGATCCACATGTGGATACTTTTTTAAAGCTACCAATCTTTGTAGAATGTTATGAGGAACAGTGTTGACGGACCAGATGAAGTGATCCCAAAAGAACAGCCTTTTGCATCCGGTTTGCGATGGAATGAGCCTGACGCTGACAAACCGGAATCTTGTTGACTTGGCTAAGAAATGAAGCTTTCATACCTCCAAGACAGCTGATTATGAGGACTACAAGATGGACTTTGTAGCCTTGGTACAGCCTGCTCAGCTCGAGAAGAAGTTTCGCCTGTTTTTCTTCCTCCTTTGCCGTGATATTACCATCGGCTAGTGCCGCGAATTCAATCACGTAAATGATCTTGGTCTTCAGATCTTGGAGGACAATATCAGGATTCGTAGCAGTGATTCGTTGAGTGATGGATAATGAGAAATTCCAGTAGATCTTACACTGATCATTCTCCACAGAAGACTAGAGTTCTCCCTGGGCGTATGGCAAGACGGGCAATAGATCAACACCATAGAAGTGCCTAAGGTGGTAATATAACACTTTTAGAGCCGCATTGTGTCTCTCTATGTACCTGTAAGGTGTATACTTTGAGCATCCACTGAGAACATATCCAAGTGTTTCTGGCTCTTGCTTACACGCTCGGCAGTTAGTTTCGCCTACAATATATTTTCATTATGCGCTCGCGGTAAACTAAGATGTCTAGAACGCCGTCTTGACAGGCAAAAAGAAATCCCTCAGTCTCTGATCTCAATCCAGCAGACTTGAGAAACATGTTGGACAGACCTATCGAAAGCTCTTCTCTACGTCTGATGCCGTAGAATTTACCACGAAGAGGCTTGTCAGCATGTTATCTTAGTAGAAGCATATGTTCTGTTTCCCGTACACGACTTTTGAGCAACGAAGGTGTTAGTAATGCTAGGCCATGTGCAGTATCGCTGGAATCAAATGGGAGGCCAAGCTCCTCTGCGGCGCAGGTTGTAGCCAGAACCGTTCATCGATGAAGACACTCCGTGCTAAGCAAGCCTCTACCCTCTTTATCTCGAGGTAGGTATATTCGAGGTACGGAAGATCTAGGATGATGACTTCGATGGATTGTCATCATCTTGCTTGTGCTTCGGTCAAGTTGCTTCAACTCATCGACGATCCATTTTACTGCGCCAAGTGTGTAGAGCAGTATAGGAACGGCCAGCATATTGGTCACTTTTTATTATTGGTCACTCATTTTTCTGAGAATTTCGCGATACCTTTTTGCAAGGTCCGTTTTTAACACACGCACATTTTGGGTTTCCGCTTGCGGTTTTCCAAGCTATGTATATCTTTCTCCATTACCAAGATGTTGAATGGTATTTTCGCCTATGAGTGGAACATCCTGATCGTCACGCGATGATGTAGTTTCTAGTCTTCCTTTGTGTAGATGGATGCCAGCACACTTGTCCAGTCCAAAGCTCATGCAAATCGCTTATATGTAATATAGCTGGTAGTCACTGGTTAGCTTTTTCCTGCATCTCACTATTCTTGGATGCACCTCCAGACATTTAAGAAGCTTGATAAGTAACTCATGGTTTGTGTTATTGAATGCCTTGCGGTAGTCAATCCAAGTCATAGTCAGGTTGCGTCGATACCTGATCGAGTCCTGGGTAATATACTTGTTTTTAACAGGTTCTACCTGCAACCTGCCAGACGTCTCTTGCATCCACGTTATTCAACTATTGCACTCCATACCGGCTTGATAGATGTTAATATCCTCTCTTTGAGGATCCCAGTGAAGAGCTTGTAGCTGTTGTTTAAACAAACTATGGGCCTGTAGTTCTTTGGAGCTAACAAACCGCCGGTTTTAGGGATCAGTACTGTGCGTGCTTTCACTAACCACTGGGGTATGGGTTGTTCTTCGTTTAAGAAAGTATTAAATATTCAAGCCAGATGTTGGTGCGCAGAAGTGAACTTCTTCCACCAAAAGTTGTTGATTTTATCTGGCCCTGGCGCTGAAAATTTGTCAGTTCCAGCGATAACTTTCTTTTCTTCTTTAGCAGTAATTAGTGGAAACTCTTTCTCTGGACCGTGCAACCTTTGCCTTTGGCATAAGTTACGAAAGAGTGATATATCTGAACCGTGTTCATCTAGCTGATAGATCAAATATGTGGATTTTCAACGCCACATGACGTTTTATTGAACAGACCAGAAGGATGAGTAGAAAAGGTGGAATTGTCCTGAATCTACTTTACTCGCCGTTCAAGGGGCTTTTTGGCTGTTGAAAGAGATCATATTTTTTGCGTCAAGTGCTGCTTGATGGTCAACAGTTTACGCTTGTGTGATTTGCTTCTCTCAAGTTTCGAGCAAGTGCATGCCGTCTCGCCCTTTTAATTTTAAACTGAAGCTGTGCAATACGCTCGCGATTCTTACTCAAGCGTACTGAAGTATCATTACTTCTAATATCGCTAATCAGGGAGACTGCCTTCTCATAAACTACAAAGTTCAGATTCCAGAGATTCACATCTTCGGGGAGCACATCGGGGAGAGCAGTATTAGCTTCAACTAATTTGTCCATTCTTTCAAAGATTTCTTGTTGGATTTTTGATCTACCAGTTTTCATGTTGGCATTATCGGCTATCTGCAAAGGTTGTCTTGCTGGAACATGTGGTATGCTCGCTGGCAGATGTTGCTCTTCTTCTTGCTGATAAAGAGCTTCATATCCGCGTTTGCGCAAAAAGAATACCTGATCTCTTTAATACTGAGGCGTTTTATGAGCATATTCCGGGTGCATATTGACCCAACGTTCATGTAACCTCTGCGTGAATACTCTTCGCGCGGGGAGCTTCTTTGCCAACAGTTAAGGATATCCCTCCTGAGTTGGTACAACCATTTAAAATGATTTTCTCGCGTTTGTTCGGGGCCACTGCCTGGTCGTCGCCTCGGTTCGGTCCTATTGCTACTCCCAACTAAAACATGGCCTCTATTCGCGAGAGGCCTATTGTAGGTGTCACTGCGCGATACTAGTGTCGTAACCTTATAATTCGTTGAAAGGGGAGGTAGCCCAATGCAACGTGGCTGACTGCAAGAGCCGGAGCCATATAACGGTTTTTCCGAGTAAAGTTTTATTTCGTAAAGGGTATAGCCGGGTAAGCATGACGACTCGGCCCCTGCTCATATCAGACTGAAATTTATGTCAAATGTCCATCCTAAGGTAGCAAACAACTACAAAGAATTTCCACCTTAAAATTGAATTTTTTTTTAGGGTATGGAGGGAGAAAAATAAATCTTTTGGTTTTTCTCGAAAACCGCTTGATCCATGTTTATGAACAAAATATATGTTGTGAAGACCGACAAGACAATTTAACAAAAAACCCAAGAGAATTGTATGGCTAAAGTAACAGGTAAAAAGAATGCTTGAATTTTTTGAGAATTTGTATCAAGGTTAATTTTTCGATGTGCAACAAGCACGTTTTCACACAAAAAATCTCTACATCCCCTATATTACCATATTTTTTTGCCGAACTGATCAGAGTGGTGCGCCATAGTTGAAAAAATAAATAAAAAATAATTTTCGTAATATCGCATGAAAGCTTTACATAACAAATGCATAACGATATGCTGTAACAGATAGAAAAAGTCAGAAAACAACACAAAAGAAGTAGATGTATTTACAAAATGGCGGTCTACCTGTTTTGAAAATTTTTCTCATTTTTGCCGAGAGTCGAGTTAAAAATGTACATGTTTACTAATTTCCACACCATCTGAGATATATTTTCTACAAACAATGAAAATATGAGTTTTATTCAAGCAGATAACAACATTGTAAGACATGAACAAATACTACAAAACATTGCAATCTTATTTTAGTGAGCGTCGTACCAAAGAAGTACAATCATATCATTGAGAGGAAGAGGATTAAGCCCTCTCGCCTCGCGCGCCAACCGTAGATGACGCAACCTGATGCAACTAACCCGCTGAAAGAATTATTTGTATCTGAGTTTTATTTAAATAGAGGAAGAAGGCTTAATCCTCTTCCGCTCAATGATATAATTGGTCTTTAGTACCACATTCATTAAAATAAGATTGAAATATTTTGTAATGTCTTAGAATGTTGTTATGTATTTAAATAAAATTCATATTTTTATTGTTTGTAGAAAATACAAGCCAGTAGTCACTAAAAATAACGCGCCGCGTACTGCGCCTCTCGGGTGGTGTGGAAACTAGTACACACGTACATTTTTAACCTAACTCTCAGCAACAATTAGACCAATTTCCAAAACAGGTAGACTGCCATTTTGTAAATATATCCACTTTTTTCTCTGTTGTTTTCTGAATTTTTACTATCTATTACAGGATATCGTAATGCATTTGTCTTGTGAGGTTTTCATATGGTAATACAAAATTTATTTTTCTTTTTTTTTATATGGCGCACCATTTCGATCAGGGCGGGGAAAAAATATGTTAATCAAGGTGATGTAGAGATTTTTGGTAAAAATATAGTTGTTCTACGTCAAAAACTTCACCTTAAACAAAAATTTCAAAAAAATCAAGACATTTTTTTACCTGTTACTTTGGCCATAAAATTCTCTTGAATTTTCTGGTAAATTTTCTTATCGATCTTTACAACATATATTTTGTTCATAAAAATCGTTCAAGTGGTTTGCGAGAAAAACCACTTCCAAAACATGCAATTTGAAGGTTAAAATTCTTTGTAGTTGTTTGCTACTTAAGGATGAGCTTTTGACATAAATTTCAGCCTGATATGAGTGGGGGCCAATTTGCCATGCTTATTTTTGTTTAGAAACTTTTAATGTAGTTTAAGTCTACATAGTTTCATTTTTATTTCATACACAAAAATAATAATCATATCATTATATGCATATTTGTGTTTAATTTTAATAGTTTATTAATTAAATGTAACTTCATTTTAGATACACGAGTGTTTGCTCCGATCTCCCACCAAAATAATTTTCTTTAAATTTCACATTTCTTTCAAAATCCCAATGTGATGGGTATCTTACATTGGTTTCATTTCACACTTTTAATTTAATTTTAGGCTACTCCAAAAAAAAAACTCAAATTATGGATTTTTTATGCGTGTAACTTTAGACAAATTGTTTCTCACATCAGTTACACGTATGCGAGCACTTGCACGACTATCCCGGTAAGAAGACTTTCATTCAAAGGTATTGAAATTTTCAATACATGGGAATGCCGTTTCTGTCCTTCTTTTTTGAATCCCCGGTTAGAGAGCGAAAATATGTAGATTCCGATCCATTTCAAAGCCGATCGGAGCTATCAAACGTATCCTGGAATAAATTATAAACGTCATTTTTGTTTAACGCATTAGAAATATTAGAAGGCGCTTCAGAAGCATGAAATGGACCAAATCTAGTAGGGCTGTACATGAAAATACATGACTTTTTCATGAAACTTTCGCTTTATTCAAATGTGAGCAATTGAAAATATATAAAATCATGATAAAATATTTGTGAAAATTAGTTTTCATCACAGGTACCTGTGTATCAATCGATGTTGACAACTTAAAATGACTAATGCTTTGTTTTTAAGTGCTTTTAACCTCATTATTATTCGAAAAACAGTAAATCAGAACAGTGAAATGTGCAAGTTAAAAGGGATTAAAAATTTTCTATTTCATGGGCAATTTGTGGTATCCAAATGTATGCAGAAAAATATTGTCGCCACTGGGTACAGAAAGGGATTCAGTTTAAGAGATAACTTCTACTGCTATGGGGTTTCAAAACGCGAGGACAAAAACGGTGTCGAAAAGGATTCAATAATTGTCACGTCACCATTGAACAGAAAATTTTCGAATACATCAGTCGATCGAATAATTGTTGGATTAATAATAAAATGAAATGAAACGTTGCGTTGCGTTACTTTAGCTTGAGATTCCAGAAAGTTAAGAGCAGCAATGTTGGGTTCACAGAGTAACATTAAGAAGAACCAACGCTTATGCATTTTCGGCATAAAAGGTTGGCAATTTTTTGGGAATATTTGTGGCTATAGCACATGCGAGAAAGCGAGATGTCAGATTCTCGGTCTCCCTCTCTCGCATTTTGCCCCCCCCCCTAAATATTTTCAAAAACATGGCACGTTTTCGTAACACACAGTTTGGTCTCCTTACTATTTCTTTGTTGTTGGGCGCTTTGCGTATCTGAGCTTCTGTGTTCATCGCAATTCCTGGTGTTTCGTTTTTGCTTCCCAGTAGAGAAGACAATCGACATAGAGTGGGATTTGTTTCTTGGCCTCATGCGAAACATTGCCCTGCGTTACTTTGACCTTAGACTGCAGGAAGGAAAGAGCAGCAAACGTGTATGTTTGGACTTTTACCGTGTTTTTTCTAGGATTTCTGGCGTTTCGCTTTTGTTTCTTACTATCAATCCCTTATGAAAAAAAAGTATTGGCAAGTAAAGGATCTAATACTTTTTTCACGAATATGTGAAATATGTGCTTTTTATTAATTTATTTTAGATTATCAGTCCGTTTTTAATTGTCGTTTCAAATCGCTGCTTTCGAAATTCGAAGTGAAGTGAGTTTCTTAAAGTAAGAAGAAACATGGAAGAGAACCTGATTTGTGACGTTGCGGAAGATATCAACGAGTCTCTAGATTTTTTCTTGCTAAGAAGAAATGAAAAAGAAGGATACAATGACGAAAATCACTTAGCGGTTCTCGAAGTTCTGAATCAAATAAAAGAAAAGTTAGAGCAGAAGGGTACTGCATATTAAAAAAAATATTTGTGTATTCACGCTTGCACTCAAGTCTTGAGTCGTTGACAAATCATGCGAGAATTCGGTCCATCTGAATGTGAGGTCAAAAAAGAAAAAGACTTAGTTGCCGAAGCTAAGCGTGAAAAAAATTTGCAGAAGAAACTGACTGATAGAATAATAGTTGACTGATGCCAGGCGAGGCAGATTTCATATATTTGAAAAAACTAGACGGTATTCGTAATCAAGTACATTAGAGACTGATTCTGTGTAATATTTCAGAATTATATGCCAAATTATGAAAATGGCACACAATTATCATATTACCACGACTGCCTGAAAGAAGTCAAGTGCAGGTTACCCATTGATGCTTATCATTTTGGCGCGAGTGTGAATCCTTGTCCTGACATTAACAATTTTTGAAAGTACCTAAATGATATTTTGGGCGTAAATAGTTTCGACACTGTGACATATGAAATTTGGCAGCAAACCGGTAGATGCACTTTGAAGATCAAACCAGCAGACACTGATGCTTTCGTGGAAAATGCTGAACAAACTTTCCATTGGAATAATAATCAAGTGACTTCAGAAGCTCATCACTGAGTACTTCAAGAAGAAATTCAGTTTTGTCAACCAGAATTATTATGGCACAGACGAAGCTGCGCAGAATTTCAAAAAAAAGTATGCCTTCAGCAATCTTGTAAATTCCAAAAATGATTTTTTCTGCAGAAACACATTTCCAAGCAACTGTATAAGGAAAAGGTCCAGTTGGCGGGATTGGTGGAAATTTGAAAACACTTTCGGCAAAAGCTAGCTTGCAGCGCTCTGCACAGGTCGAAAGTAGGTCATAAAGAGATTGCGAAAAAACTAAAAAGTAGATTTACTGAAGCACTTACAATCCCTGGCATCCTAAAGTACCACACCTTCATTCCAAACGAAAACGGACAACTGCAATAAAAAAAAACTTCATTCGCAAAAGAAAATGAGCTGTTTCCTAAGACAGTCAAAAAGCCTCAAGTTCAGAGAAGCAAACAATGCACGAAAAAAAGGTGAACTGAATAAATTATGATTAATTTAGATGATGAGCATGACTTTTAAAATTAGGTGTAGTGCAGAAATAATTTCCCGTACATTGATGCATCTTCAATCCTCGAGGAGGATGAGAAGCATATCAAACTTGGGTTTGAACGTTTAAAATAATTTTATCTGAACCAACATGTTTGTTCGCGATTTAAGAGTTCCCAAGACCTAAAATCATGATTCCCCTTCACCATTTTCTCCGAATGAACAACGTTATTGTCTTGTTGTCTTCTTTGCCTTGTGTAGCCGTGGCCCAAGCATCTTATGATCAGTTCCTTTGCAATTCTCCGAAAAACAACAAGAGGGAAATTCCATGGAATGTTCAATCTGAGGCCGCATTCGAACCGGTTCAAAGTGACAGATGCTTTCGATCTTGAGTTCCTTAGAACAAAAAATCGATAGTGATTAGAAGAATCCACTATCTTTCATCCCTCGTAAGTACACTCCTGTCTAATGTAATTACAGTGCTTATGATCGTGAATTAATGGCAGTCTGAAGAGCTATTCACTACATCAAATATTTTCTTGAGATCCATTCTGATCATAAGTCACTAATATTCGCATTCTCATAGCGTACGAAGAAGGCATCGTTACACCAACAAAGGCAACTGTCTTACAATTCTCCTTTGAACACCACCATTAAATGTTTACCCGCTCCTGAGAATGTAGTCGGTTACTTTCCTTCTTGAGTTGCATCTATTGACCTACCGACTGAATTTACCCGTATTGTACTTGGGGAGGCTCAACGTCCATATAGTGATCTCAAGGTCCAGGTCACTGATCCAAAATGCTCACTAAATTTTAGAAAAGTCCGGTGGGGCCCAGAATATACGACTGTGTACTGTGATCTAACTGGAGAGGCTTTACATCCTTATATTCCATTAACTTTAAGTAAACGTGTTTTCAAACTTTTTGCGACCCGGCACATCCAAGCGCTAGAGTCACCGACCGCATAATTCGCAAACACTACACCAAGAAACAAATATTCTTCGTTTAAGAGGATTCCTCTTATTTTTATGCAATTTTTCCACTACAATATGGTATAAAAAGTGTTCCTCTTAATTTGAAAGGATTGTTTTCTCTTGAAGAGGATTATTCTCAAATCAAGAGGATCCTCTTAAAGGACAAGGAAGAATCCTCTCAATTGGAGAGGATCATCTAATACATTTTAAATGCAAGCCTCTCGTTTGGAGAGTATTTCATCTTCTTCTAAATATGATTGGAGCCCGGAAAAAGTTGCTAGATTCGTACACACTACGTTATTTTATTGTTTATTTATTACGCGAAAATTCGCGATAATCTATTAAAATTCAACGTAACCCAATCTTCGATTACGCGGCGACTTTCGCGGTGAAGAAACGTTTTTTTTAACTTGCGCACTTTAATTTTTCTAACAAGTTGCCAAATCACCAACCGGTTCTATAATTTTGTTTAATAGAAGCGGCATTTTTGCCATTCTTTTTAATTTTTCGATACTTAATACATTGTTCTCTGAAAACGAAAAACAGCAAACATAAAAGAGAAATGCATGCGAGTTTTGTTGTACGGGAATAGAGAAAAGAAAATTATATCAATGAAGAAATCATACAATTTGTACACCACGTGCATAAAGAATGCACAATCTAAAAATTTACTTACTTTCGAAAGACTGCACATACATGCTGAGGTACACATTTTTTAACAGACTTATAAGCCGCAAAAAGCCTTTACATCCCCTAGAAGTAAAATAGCAAAAGGAATCTAGTAGTCTTGCGTATGATTTCTCTTAATCTCTCAATAATTGATAAATTTTAAAAAATCATGTAAAATATGGCAGTCTAACCTCAAAAAAGTTGGTCTCATTCAAAAAGAGGTAAACCGATTCAATATAACTGTGCTTAAAATGGACATTGTAGTGCATTGCAGATTTGAAGCCATTCGAGGAACGGACTGATTCACATAGTCGCAAACCAATTCAGTTTTTAAGATCTCAATCTGCAAATGACAGATACGCAATTTACGGAGTCGCCTTTTCAATGGGTTCTTTTTTCCTGGGTTGTTATTAAGTTTTTTTTTAATTAATGCTAAACTGGGTATTTTTTGGAACTTTCTCAACATGAATTATTTTTATTCGATAAGTGACAAATTTCCAAATATTTTGCAACTAGTTTTTGATTGTTTAAACAATTATTATTTGTTTATAAAAATTTTGTCACCTGTTAATCCTGAAAAGCTATTATTTTTCGAGATTAATGACACAGTTGATAAATTTCATTAATAATATTTATTTTTTATCACATTTGATAATTTGGAATCAATTACATAAGTAATTTGTAATTGATTAAAAAGTTCCTAGGGCTAAGTAGCCCTCTAAAGAACAGAAATTATATGATACATATTTACTTAAATGTAAGGTCCTTAAACGTAGTCTGATAACACGAAAGAAAAAAAATAATTATAAACGAAAGGAGTAGTGAGTAATAAACTCATAAATCGAAGAAACCAGTCAAAAATGTAAATAATAGCTTAGTTGCACAAGAATTTACTAAATCTAGCAAAATCTACATAAGCTTAAGCGACAATTTATAACTAAGAAAGTAGTAAAGCACAGTAACTTGACAATTTGCATCATAGTGAGATAGCAAGTAGAGTAAAATTAACCGGCCATAAATGTATATCATGTTCGGCAAAGCCACTACCAATGTGTGATTTCGAGTAGTGAGTTCATATTATCTAACAAAAATTTAAAGAAACTCTTCCTAAAATGATGCTGTGAGGGACCTCTACATTTTTCAAGTTCTACGAGTTGGAATTTTTAGGAGTAAACCTCAATCACGAAGTCTTGGCTGGTCAGGATTTCTAGCAACAAAGGTGAATAATTCAAATATGTAATGAGTAATGAGTATAATATGCAATATGTAATAAGTAAGGAATTTTAAGAGCAATATATTTTTTTACCATATTTGACAATTACATCAACAATTTTTATTCGAAATTTTGAAGAAAGTAGGTGATGCTAAATCCTTCTTATGTTTAACTTCTGGGAATATAATACATGACAGTGGTAGCAAAAGTCAAAACGACTGATTTGACGTTTTTTCATTTGTCAACACTTTCATAAATTTTCATTCGTTGAAACAATATTTTTTTGGCTGTAAATCTTCCAAAGTCATTACTTTCTGGAGTGAATAACGCAGTTAGTCAATGCTAAGAGTGCTAGTTTGATATAAAGCAGTTTACAATTATTTTAATAATTGCAATTTGTTTAAGCAATGTTTTCCCCCTGTAAATCTTAAAAAGTTAATATTTCTTGGAATTAATGATGCAACTAATTAATGTGAGAAGTGATATTTATTGTAGAAGACAGTTTGCATTAAACCAACTTGCAGAAAATAATAACGCGACCCTCATATGGAATCCTCTGGTCACACAGGATGTACAATGGATGAGGCAACATTTCTGGTACCGTTGGCACAAGGAATACTTAAACGAACTCAATATTCGCCATAACTGTAATTCAACATCGTCCAACATCAAGGTTGGCTCTCTAGCAATCCTCAAGGAAGATAATCTTGTATAAACTTAACCTATGTTATGGCCGATGTGTCGTGTCGTCGATGTTCATCCTGGGCCCGATAGCGTTGTACCAGTAGTCACAGTAAAGACTGCTAATGGTATCTACAAGCGCTGTCTGAGAAAACTCTGTCCACTTCCACTTGAAGTAACTGAACCTAACAGAGTTGAAATTATTCAAATGATTATTGTATTCATTTATTTTTATCTTTCTTACTTTTCTGCTGATTTCTGAAATAGGCACTGAGAGAACAGTTCGGATGTGAGTTCCCGAGGTTTGGATTTCAGATCCAAAGAGAAACCGAAGGAAAGGATTTCTCCTTACCTTTGGATGTCAAACCCAAACCTTATAGTTCAACTGCACTTAGATGTGGCAAACATTACTTTAGGTGTAAGATCTAAGGAGTTTAGGTGATTCCTTTGGATGTGAGATCCAAAGATAATAGTGCGTCATCTATCTAACATTAATTGTATTATCTAAATTCTAAACCGCATATTTCTCATAGGAATAAGGATGAAGAAAGAGACTCTTTTTGTATTGCACTTCATGTATTTTTCAAATCAAAATTTATATTTACATTAGACAAGGATTACAATTATTTTCAATGTTTAAAACTTTACAACCATACTTGCTTTTTATATAGATGAAAAACCTAACTTTCATACTAATTAATATAATAATTTGTACTACAAAATGTACTTTTATAATATTTATAAATTGAATTATTTGTCAAACTATTTTATAATTGGGATATGTTTCATAATAGGTACCTTTACCTTAATGCCTTACAATAAAAAATAATATAAAATAAAAGGTGTAGCACTTATGTCTTCGAACATAACCTATACGAGACAAAATATTGATACACATACGCACAGTTTAAATAGATTATTAAATCACAAATATTAGTAGTAAATGTAAATTATTAAATAATATTTTTGCATAAATTATAAAACAATATTTCAATGCAAAGCAGTAATGGTAAAGAACTTGTACAAAAGCTTGTGAA
This sequence comes from Andricus quercustozae, assembly GCA_932072015.1. NCBI lineage: Eukaryota > Metazoa > Arthropoda > Insecta > Hymenoptera > Cynipidae > Andricus > Andricus quercustozae. The sequence goes on along the minus strand of CAKNWU010087299.1, from coordinate 86 downwards.
TATCCAAGAGGAACACATACAGTAAACTACTCACCTTTGAAAACTTCGACGTAGGCCTCGAGGCCGGCTTGGATCAGAATTTGGAG
>CAKNWU010087286.1:0-13548 GCA_932072015.1 Andricus quercustozae | reverse complement strand
AAAAACGATCAAGAGACGAAATAAATGACAAAAAAAGTTGTTCTACCAAAAAATATCTTAAAATATGTTATAAACTCTTGTTATAAAAATATATTAAAACTAAAAAATTAACTGTTTGGAAAAAAGGACACAAGCTGCAATAACATTTTATATAGCAAAATTTTTCGCCTAAATTATATCTACAAATTTGCTTAGAACCACCTTATTCTATGATGCGGATTCTTATTTTAAATCGTGAAAAATAACATAAAAAATAAATTAAAATGTAAATACGTATGTTTCAATCCCAAAGCATGTTATAAATTGTAATAAGATAAATTTATTGAAATGATACATTTTTCAGCGTAGCTGGGAATAAAAGTTAATGCAAAATAAGAAATAAATATTAAAGTAATCATGAAGAATGAAATGTGTACATGATTTTGCAATATCGGAATAAGCACAGTTCGCATTTTCGATAAAATCGAGTGCGGAGCACGAGACACGTGATGAGAATGTTTTCGTTAAAGCCGAAGGAGCTTTAGCAAAATAGAATTCACAATCACCAAATTACAGTTGTTGATGCTTTGACCTTTAATTTTAAAAGGCCTGCGCACAAATGTGGGGAAAATACAAAGACTGAGCGCGCAGCGCGAGGTACATACGTTATCGAGCGCGAAGCACGAGAACCAACAGTCGCGCGCCCTGGGCGCGCTCAAACTTGCGAGCGAAGCGAGCTGCGCGCAAGGCTCGCGATGAGAATGTGCCCGCGCAGCGGGCAGATTTTTTTAGATAAAGAAGGTCAAAGTTGGCCAATCACGTTGCGTCTTTCAAAGTTAGGCAGTGGTGCTTCAATTTTTGAAAAAATGCTCGACAGCAACCGAATTCACGCTAAACAGTTTTCTCATTAACAACAGTGCCCATTGAAAACAAATTCGCAACGACGAAACTTGAAATGATTTGAAAAATAACAAACTATCAAACTTTCTTTTTATCTAAATGATTGAAGTTGATTAAAATAATTTTGTAATTTAAAACCTGAAAAGCTTAATCAAGTTTAGGCTTAAAAAGCTTATTTGTATTTATTCTTAGTAAAAATCTGTACAATTTTTTAATTAATACCCAAAAAGATCACGAACCTTGTGTAAATCAAGTTTCACGTAAGTCGAACGTATCAGGCAAGTAAAACTCTGTTCTCTAAGTAAATCTGAATTAATGAAAAAGTACTAAATGAAAAGCAGAACGATATCACTGATTCAATGAGTTATTATTATTTAACTAATTTGCAATTACTTGGTGATGCTAGAAGTTAGCCATCACTTGAGTAATAGTAAGTTAAATTTAATGTGACAGGTAAGTCAAACTTTACTTTCTAAGGAAGTCTGAATGAATGAAAAATCACTGATTTCAAAGCGAAAAGATAGTTCCTCTGGTTCAATTAGTTATTATTATTTAAGTAATCTCAAGTCCAATTTCGCTAATGGATTCATTAAAAAAATATATGTTGTTCAATTTGACTACAATATTAGTTTCATTAACTTCAATAATGCGACGTCCATAGATAGTGTTATACTGTGCGTTAATATTGCTCTAATACTACACTTGGAATAATGCGGCTCTAAAAGTGTTACATTACCATCCTAGTATTGATCTATTACCCATCTTGCCATACGCACAGGCGGAACTCGAGTCCTTTGTGGAGAATCATCAGTGTAAGATCTACTGGAATTTCTCATTCTCCACCACTCAACGTATCAGTGCGACGAAGCCTGATATTGTCCTCCAAGATCTAAAGACCAAGATCATTTACGTGATTAAATTCTCGGCACCAGCCGATGGTAATATCACGACAAAGGAGGAAGAAAAACGGGCGAAATATCAAGCACTTCTTTTCGAGCTGAGCAGGCTGTACCAACGCTACAAAGTCCATCTTGTGTTTCTCATAATCGGCTGTCTTGGAGGTATGAAAGCTTTATTTCTTAGCCAACTCAACAAGATTTCGGCTTACCAGCGTCAGGCTCATTCCATCACGAACCGGATGCAAAAGGCTCTTCTTCTGGGATCACTTCATCTGATCCGTCAACACTGCTCCTCATAACATTCTAAAAAGATTGGTAGCTCTAAAAAAGTATCCATAGTTGAAACCTTCATCTCCAACTATCCCGTCTGCCGCGTAAGGTCATCCGCGGCTAGAGATCTGACTTCAAGGAACAGTGTTGCACGATGTGGTCTCGCGTAAATTTCTCGCTCTTGCTTACCTTCTAGGACAGAAGGAGCAGAAGTGGGTGACGTACACGTTCCAGTTGCGTCGGGATTGGTTGCTTTAAGGAACCATGATCGTAGCTTCCGGAGCCTGTAACTTTTCATAATAAAACACCTGCAATTAATAAAGTGTTTGTTTGATCAGCTTTTCTGGACTACAGTCGGTTTTCGATGTGACCACCGTTTTGTTCTATCCAAAGATTTACTCTTTCAATCACATCACATTGGGCTCGATAAAGAATTTGTTGTGTAACACTTCCACAAGCTTCGCGCAATATGGCTTAAAGAACTTGGAGGTTTGCTACTGCTCCCTTGTAAATGTAGTCTTGTAAATAACCTCAAAGAAAAAAGTCCTGTGGAGTTAAATCAGGTGATCGTGGAAGCCAAGCAATTGGACCGCCCACACTGCAGCGAATTAGAAAATTGGGTCTGCCGAGGCAGATTTTGCAAAAAGGCTCTGTTTATTTGTTATTCAAGTTGCAAAATGCCAAAAAAAAACATCCTTTTTCATATTTGAACTGCCTGTTTTGTATCATTCATTGATATTATCTCAAAAAGGCCAAAAACTGATAGATTTACAATTGATTAACAAATCTTGATAACTTAAATAAAGTTCCGGCAATCCGTTCAATTGTTATAAAGAAATTTATGAACAAAATCGATTTGTGCTGTACATTGAAGCCTGGAAGCTCTTTTCATCACGTTTTTCCACGCGAAATCGAGTGAAATCAATATTGCATCAAAATCAAACACTGAAGTATTATTTGTTTGTTTTTTATAAACATATTTATTAAATAAGCGCCTCTGAATATATAAAATTCATTTTTTCTACGAAATCTTTAGTTTTGCCTTCAAAAATGAAAATTCCATTACAGAAATGGACAATAACCAATATTTACCATTGTTATAAACAATATTGATTAACAAATGAATTAAATGTACATTCTTTGATATAAAGAATCCATGACATTTGAAAATATTTTTCATTGTTATTAATAATTCTGATCAACAAATGCATTTAATATTCGCTTTCAAATAGGAAAATCTTTTTCTTTCTGAAATGTTTATTAGATCATAAAAAATGAAACTCCTACGAAATATAATGAACCGAATCGTAAAACGTCCACACTTGACATGTTTTTCCAATATAGTAATTAGTGAAGATGAACGAAATCATGAGTCTTACCCATTTTTGGACGAAAAATTCTGGTTTCAGCAGCGTTGTCCATTCTTGTCTCAATCATCCCCAATCAGCAGATCCTGAACTTGTGCATCCTGGGACGAGGGACACTCTCCTGAAGGGTTCTGAAGTTGTTTATGTAGGGATCAGTCATGATCAACAAATTGTGACACAAATCTTCATTGGTTGCAATGCGACTGATTTTACGGGTATTGCATTCCCTTATCCTCTTTAAAATCTTATTATTCGCCTTTCGGAACCCCAATTTTCTAATTCGCTACACTGTGGCTCGCGTCTAATCCACCTTTGTGGATAGTTCTCGTTTAGTACTCGTCGTGCATCAAGTGCAAAGTGGGCTGGAGCTCCATCTTGTTCAAACCGCATTATTTGTTGCAAAATATTTGGCACGCCGCATTCGTGTAAAAACTCTGGTTGTTCATTTTCAAAGAAATGAGCATAAAGTTGACCATTGAGCCTATCCGGCGTTATGTACAATGTCACCTGAAAACGTGTTATTGTTTGATTTTTTGTGGTTATCATTTTTTTTAATTTATCTAAGAACATAGTTTACTTAACCTGATCTGGATTATTTTTATTTAAATAACTAAATTGTGCGAAGTTCAGTACATTAATGAACTGAAAGTGTAACGATTTCACTCAGGTAATGAAGACTTAGAAAAACTATTACTAATAATTTTAATAAATTATTGGCTAACAACGTTCCACTACATAAATTGCAAACTACTTATTCAGGTTAAAAAAGGCAACACGTATTTTTTATGATTTATTCACGTTTTGTTATGTTTTGAAATACTTTGAAATTCAAGCATAAGACTTTTCAATTCTAACTTTTTCATTTCAATAAATTTAAAACATTCGGGATTAAATCTTGAATTTTCATAATCAGGCCCGAATTCCGGTTGGTAATACTTCAATATCGAAGCAGATCTTGTTGCGATATAAACCTATCGTAACAGGTTTTGCAACGTAGCAGTTTCTGCCACCATGGCAAAAATTTCTGCAGCGTGCTTAGACTTATTCTATAAATGAAATTATAATTTAATTTATTTTCAGTTCAAAATAAGATTTCTTATAAAGCATACGTGTTTCAGACAAACTGATTATTTATATATACCAAGAATTTATCAACCATTCCACCCCAAACGTTTATACTGAATCGGCGTTGATAACCTCAAACTTTTCGTGAGGCTTTTCCTCTGTCCAGTAGTGATTGTTGTGGATGTTAAATTTTCCTTCAAGTTTAGAACTAGACTCATTACTTCATAATATTTCATGAAAAAAATCAGGGTCTAGGTCATCTTCGCGAACGATCCACTGGAAAAAATTCAACCGTGACTGAAAACCTTGGGGTAGCATATCGTGAATTCTAGTTAAGTGATATCGAATGAAGTTATTTCTTTTTAAAATCCTGTGAGCCGATGAATTTTGACACATTGTAGACCTGTTCAATGTGACGAAGACATATTTTTGGACTATTTTGGGTTGCTGCTAGAACAACGTCTTCTGCCTGATAATTTACTTGAAGTCCTTGATCTAGTCCTCTTCTATCAGGTACAATTGTTCCTGACACACAACCGTGAATTTCATTAGATAAGTAAAAATGATCACCAGTTGCTTTGTAGTCAATCACAATACATTTAATCTTGTGATGTTCGTTTGCAATCAATTTGGGTCTATTTACCTGTCTCTCTTAAATGCTTTTCAGCTTCACGAATTACATTGGCATCAGGATGCATTGCATGCCCCTAACACGAGAATCATGACACAATACTCTTCATTCGAATAAGCCATCGTAACAGTGGTAACGTTGATTATGACATTGAAGGGTTAGAATATATTACAAATAAGTATAAATGCAAGTGAAAAAAGAAACTCATAAAAATACTTCGAATTTTTTTAAAATCATTCCCAGACGAGGGATAAATCGTTCGGTAAAAGATATTGGTCAAGAAAGCATTAAAGATAATTAAAATTAAACGCATTCTTATGCAAATAAATAATTATTTAAATAACAATTTGTCAACTATTATTACAGATATTATTTAAATGGTTGATTACTAGTAATTAATTAATTTATATTTGTCTAAAAATTGAAAATCAGCCTAACCATGAAAAAAATATCTTTTTTCAGAAAAAGCTCGAAGGGACTGATTTTAAAAACAATAAATTTACCTCTCTAACTCTAAATAACTAAATTCATCTAATCGTTACTCAAATACGGACCAACTTCTAGCATCACCAAGTAATTGCAATAAACTAATTGCTAGTCAGATATAACTAATTCTCAGTAAAAAATGTAGCGAAACATTATTGAAAATAATGTGCCTAATTTTATATTCAAATTAAAAAACATATTTTTTAAAATAAGTCCTTTCGTGAAATTCAACTTGAGATTGGTTGAATAATAATAACCAATTGAATCAGTAACTATATATTCTCTTTTCAATGAGCGATTTTTCATTAATTCAGACTTGCTTAGAAAGTAGAGTTTTACTTACCTGCCACATTCGAGTTACGTGAACCTTCATTCACAAATTCAGTTGATTACTATTAATTAATTGATTGATACGTGGCCATAAATTTAATTACAGCCTAACCATGAAAAAAAAATCTTTTTTCAGAAAAAGCTCATACTTAAAAACAATAAATTTACCTCGCTTACTCTGAATATTGAATTAAATTTAACTAATTATTACTCAAATGATGTTTGACTTCTAGCATCACCAAGTAATTGCAATTAACTAACTATTACTCGAATCTACGTGATATTTGGTAGAAAAATGTACAAAAACATTATTTAAAAAATGTAACTCATTTTTTGGTCAAATTCCATACAATACAGGTTTTTTCTAATGAAATTAGTGAAATTTGAGATACGATCAGTTAAATAATAATAACCAATTGAATCAGTGCTATCATTTTGCTTTTCAATTAGAACTTTTTCATTAATTCAGATTTATTCAAAGAACAGAGTTTTACTTGCCTGATACGTTCGACTTACTTGAAACTTGATTCACACAAGGTTCGTGATCCTGTTGCGTATTTACTCAACAATTGTACATGTTTTTACTAAGATTAAATACAAATAAGCTTTTTCAAACATAAACTTGATTAAGCTTTTTAGGTTTTAAATTACGAAATTAATTTAAACAACTTCATTCATTTAGATAAAAAGAAATTTTGATAGTTTATTATTTTTCAAATCATTTTACGTTTTGTCGTTGCGGAATTGTTTTCGAAGATCACTGTTGTAAACGAGAAAAACGTTTACCGTGAATTGGGTTGCTGTCGATGATTTTTGTTTAAATTGATGCACCACTGCCTAACTTTGATAGACGCAACGTGATTGACCAAGACCTTCTTTATCTCAAAAAATAATGAGTAGTTGACTTTTTTGAGCTCTAAAATATGATTTTAGTGTTTCACCAGTATTCGAACTATGTGATACGTATGCGCGAAATTCGGGACATAATAGGGAAATAATAATTAAAGGATAACGGGTAGATACATTCAATAGTGTTCATTCAATCCAGCTAGTACAATCGGAATGATTTGGGACCGTAGCGTAGCCTTTACGATAAGGAGATGACTTACACATACTCGCTAAAACTCACGTACTGGAATATTTTGCTTTAAACTGAAAACTACAGGCCATTACCCTGGATGAGTTGGAAATAATTTTTTAAGTCACAAGCCGTAATCCGCGCTTTTCGCTTCCTGTGCAAAAAACGGGCTATGGTTCGCGATTAAAAAACGGTTCCCAATGGCTCTACGGTAATGTCCATTAGTTTCAGAGCTGATAGCCTTAACGGAAAAAATCTAACCTTTCATTTGAGCGTTCGTGAAAGATTCTAGCAAGCCTTATTAGATTGTATGGGTTTTTAAAAACTGTCCGAAAGCGTCTTTTGTTTATATTTTTATTCGCATTCACTCAAAAACTCGACATGATAGAGTATCCTATGAGAATCACCTAAATTTTTCTGAAGGACTAAAATCATGTCGAACTATATAGTTACACTGTGAACAAATCTGTATGAGGTTTAATATAAATGTTTGTTAGGGAAATAACGTCCATTTTGTTGCATAGGATTGTAAGCCACACCATTTTCAAAAATAACTTTTTTATTGCATTTTATACTTTATAACGCTATGCATCGATTATCTGTGATATTTTAAATAAAAAATTACGCATGAGTTCAGTAAGGTACTTGATGGGTCAGTTTTACGCCATATTCCACTTTGAAAAAAATAATGTATAAAGTAAGACAGATAACCCCGTCAAGTGACTCTCCTGTGGTTAAATGCACTGTTATACATTTATCTATTCCAAACTCCATGTGGATATCATTGGAAAACTGCTTTGTGACAACGATCACTTGCTGCAGTGTATGTTCTGATCTAGCGTATAGCTTTAGGTCATCCATATATAGAAGTTGGGTCCGTTAATTACCATCCTCATTATCATGTATTTTGAACCCATGAGACATACTATTTAGTGTTTTGCTCAATAAGTTAAATGCTAAGTAGAACCATAATTCACTGAAAGAGTCTCCCTGAAAGATACCCGTCGTATTGCGTGTTGATGTACTTATACTCGGTTGTCCATGATCAAAATTGTTGATTCATGTACTCGAAAACATCATCGCACGACTTAGAAAGTCGATGATGCGTGCGCAAATTTGGTAAATTTTTAAGAATTCAAGCAAATAATAATGTTGTACGGAAGGAAACGCTTACTTATAGTCAATGCATGCCATGTGCAAGTTTCTTTGATGTTTAACGAGCTTGCGTCATGGCAACAGCTTCTATGGTGACTAGGTTTTTACTGCCCCGCGAGTTTTTGCAACATCCTTCTTGTTCTTTTATAAGGATGTCGTTCTCGTTGCAGTGAAAATATACCTTATCTGCAATGACAGCTATGAGCCATTTACAAATTGTTCGAAGACAGGCTCTCGGTCGAAATTCAGATGGATTTTGAACGTCTGGTTTTTCGGCAACATATACGTAGTACCTTTAAGCATACAGCCTGGCATTATTATCATAAAAATGAGGAAGCTCATTTTTGTCTTACGTTTAAGATGGTTACAGCACAATATGTCTGCACGTGGCTGTTCCGGTATATATCATCAGTCACGGATGCATTTTTGCAATGCAATCAAGTGATTTGATAAAAGCAGTATGCCTTGTTTGTCATATTGGGCAAAGCCTAGTTTTTTACTCTGCCATTCACGGACTAGATTCCAGCCAAGTTCATGATAAGTGGACCTGCAACTTAAGGTGGGATCCGAACCACCAGAATCTCGGTAAAATCACATCAAAAAATGTCTAGAGGTTGTGGCTCAGGGATCAAACCCCGGACCTCTAATGTAAAGTCCGAGCGCCTGGTCACCTAAACCACCGCGGCTCCATTATTATATTAATGTTTAAACCATTAAGCCAAATCCCTTTCGGCGTAAGAGTAACTCACTTTGTTCTAGCCTGTTGTTTCCTGTCCTGGCATACAACTTTTACTTTCTTTACTTGTGGTCTTGTAGTCTCATTTACAAATTCCCACCATTCTTCCCTCGGTCTGCCTCTTGGTAGTTAATACACTCCGGGTATTAACTTTGTCCAATAGGCTTTTACTGCATATTTTCTGCAGGAATTGCATGCCAACCGCGTTAACTTTACTCCTATCGTTTTCTTAGTAGGTTTAGGTCTCGCTACCGTACAGTATAGTGGATGCACGTACAGAATATCAATTTTAGCTTTATTTGTTATGTTTTTACTTCTGTTAATGGCTACTACACACCCGATAATCTTACTAACCTCATTTATATGCCTGGCTATCTCTCCATCGATCTTCCCGCCTGTTTTAAACAAACTTCCAAAATACATATATTTTTAGTAACTTGTTCTATCCTATCATCATCTGAGGCAGTTTTGCATACTCTTTACTTAACCTTTTTTTCAAACACTATAATTTTTCTTTTATTCACGTTAATTTTAAGACCCATGTTCTGCATCCTAGTATGCAGTCTGCTCAACATTCTCTGTAAGCCTTCGACTAATTCTACCGTGACAACCTTATCATCTGGAAACGCTATCCATGAAGCTTATACATAAATATAATAAAGCTTATCCATGAATATAATAAACAGCCAGATTAGAAAATGCACACAAAACTTCTTTGTTTACTGATAAGATTTTTTCTGTGATCTGTCTTCAGCTAAATATTTGATCCTCACATTATCATCCTGGCGTAAATCCACATTAGACTTCCTGACTAGCTTCACCTCCCAATAATTCCTTGAAAAATTCTCTCCAAACGACTTTTGATCCATCGTTATATACCATTTCACCCTTGCTATTTCTAATGCCGAGTAAATCTGTACTGCAACTTGCTCTTTGTTTACCCTTGACCTTTTTCCAATATAATTTCTTATTTTCTTGAAAATCGTCATGCATTTTCTTATCTTCTTCAGATTTGATTTTACTCTTGCTTTCTTCATCTAGTATTTTTCATTTCTGCTCTTGTCCCTATAATCATTTTCTAGTCTAAGTTTCCCGTCGTTCAACAGACCTGTAATATTTAGCTTTCTTAGGTACGCCTGCTTCTTCTTGTTAACAGCTACGCAGATTTCATCATTCAATCAAGCACCACCACTCGCTCTTCCTACAACCGCAGTGCCACTTACGTCAGTTGCACTCCTAAAAATGATTCCCTCAAACATTAGCCATGCCCCTTCTATATCTTTATTGCGTATCAGTAACTCTCAAATTATCCTAACTAGGTTTTCGTTTATCTTATTCTGACATTCTATTCGCACTACCGGTTTCTGCGAATTCTCTATTTTAATTAGCTTCTGCTTTGTCCTTTCAATTCTCTTTCTTAATCATCCTTGACCCAGGTTTATTATCGAAGCTAAGAGGTAATAATCCGTTCCACAATCAGAACCTCTCATAACCCTTTTATCTCTTACTTAGCCCTCTCAGTCTCTCACCCGCAAGAACAAAGTCAATCATACTGTGGCTTAAACCTCTGTAGCAAGTATACAAGTGGATTATTTTATGCCTTAACCAAGTATTTGTTAAAAAAGCTTTTTTCCAAGAATAAACTAACTATTCTATCCACGTTATTATTCGTTTTCGGGTCTTCGAAATAAACTAGCACACTGTCCATACCTTTACTTTGAATTTCAACCCACCCATTCATATCTCCTAATAGAATAATTCTTGCCCCATGATCTCAGGTGCCTACAGTATCGTGTAAAGTGTCTCAGATGGCGTCTTTTACTTAACTTCTTTCTCCATTAACTGGAGCGTACAACGCTACGATAAATAATCTTCTGAATCCCACTTTCATTCAAACCCACAACAATCTGGGAGATACAAGTTTATGCTCACTGACATGCTGTGTTGCTCTCTCATTCATAATCAGACGACTCCTTGGCTACCATATGATTCCCTATCTACTCGTGACCATAGTTCGAGTCTGTTTTTTATTAGGTGTATAACATGATTTTTACCTTTTTTCAAGAAAAATATTTTATATTATAAAATATATAAATATCAGATCAATCCTCGAAATATTTTCCATGGTTACCGATGACCGTGTGCCACCTATCAGGTAACTTAGGAATGCCATGGATGTAAATGGCCTTTTCTCATCAATTACCTCATTCAATTTGTTTAATTGTCGGCTGTAGCGTTCTGCAGCAACTGATTGACCTGTTTCCAAAAGCTCATAATAGAGTATACCTTTCATATTCCAAGGCCATTCACTGGACAAGGAAGCCGAAAAGTTATGCTGGGCCATGACAACGCTCGACCTCATGTTGCTCGCGCGACTCAGCAAACCATTTTAAACGTGTGCTGTAAAGTTCTCCCGCATCCGGCATATTGACCAGACTTGGCCCTATCCGATTATTACCTGTTCCATTCAATGAAACACGATTTGGCAGATAGGCGATTCAAAACTCTGGATGATGTTTGAAAATTCCTCGATGACTGTATCGGTTCGAAGACTCCAAGTTTCTTTCGCAATGGCATCCGTAAGTTACCTGATAGGTGGCACACGGTCATCAATAACAATGGACAATATTTCGAGGATTAATCTGATATTTATATATTTTATAATATAAAACTTTTTTTTTTAAATGTAAAAATTAAGTTATACACCTAATAATTCCCCATTCCCTATCACTCTTCTATCACATCCCTTTTTCTTTGTTTCAGGTAGATATAAGATATCTAGCTTCCTTACATGCATTGTTTCCTCGTAATTGTCTTTTCTTAAGATCATTCACCCCTGTAGCATTCCAAACACCCAGTCTCCATTCATCGCCTAAAACTTTTCCGGATGCATACCTTTTGTCAACCAAAGTTTCAATCCATTCAAGACGCTACTCTATTGTTTTTTTTTCATTGTTTAAGGCATACGCCAAACTATTAGCTTAAGGCGAGAAATACATTTTGTAAGTGAAAATCATGTCCAAAATAATTAGCTAAGTCGCCGTAAGGAGGTGAGTCCAGTAATAACGTCAGTCTCACCTGACATCGGCCATTCGAGGGGAAGTATAGGGGCGAAACTAGAATCGAAAGTATCATGTTTGATTTGTGTTGCATACTGAGGAGGGCACCAGCCTCGAAGTTCTACAAGGAGACCGCACGCCATGCATTTCACCTGGCGCCAATTTGGCATACCCTAGTTTCAGGGTTTTCATTTATTCCCAGATCAGAACGCCACTTCAGAGAAAATTCGTAACTACATTGTCGTCTGCTACTATAGAAATCGTAATTCGTTAATTTCCCGCCTGCGGTCTCCTTGTGGTACTTCGTGTTACCAGCCTCCTGCAGTTTAGCAATAGATGAGAAAATATAAACATTTCCCCAAGTTCCCGAAAGTTTCCGTAAATTTCATCAAGTTTCATATGTTCCCATAAATTTCAGAAAATTGCATAAATTTCATACTTTTTAATGAAGTTTAATCATTTTTATAAATTTCAAACATTTTCAGAAATTCCCATGCATTTCATGAATTTCTATAAATTTCCATAAATTGCATAGGTTTAATAAATTAAAAAAATGTCCATATATTTTATGAATTTATATAAATTTCCATGAATTTAACACATCTCATAAATTCCAAATATTTCCATAAATTTTATAATTTTGCATAAATTCCTTAAATTTCCAAAGAATTTTTAAAAATTTATAAATTTCCATTACCTTTCCATTATAACAAACGCTGTCCTCATTATTCCACTTTATTTAAACCAGACGTGAGTTCCACTATCTTTCTCAATTTATAAGTAGCACTTTTTGTTGTATAAAATCGCGGCTAATCCTTTTACATTCTTATCCTAATAAGAAGGTATTTGTTTTTATGTAAAATTTGACTTAGTCGGTTTTCATCAAATCTCCACGTTTTGAGACCCCCAGAGTCAGAAAAATCGATTTTTACAAAGGTGTCTGTGTGTATGTCTGTCCGTCTGTACGTCTGTACGTCTGTCTCTCTGTAGGCTGTAATCTGTAGTCTGTAGTATCGTATAGGCACGATAACTTTCGAAAGATTGATCAGATTGGATTGTACTTTGGCACACTTTTTGAAGGCCTAAAAAGAAAGAACGAGTTCGTTAACCAGCTATTTTGGATCAAAATTCAAAAAGTGAGTACATTTTGAAAATTTTTGAGACCACTTTTTTCAAAATTTGAAAATTCTATGTTCGTTTATTAGTAGTACACAAAACGACAAACAATTTATCTGATGAAATTTGTCGATAAAATGAACATGATCAGAGTTATAGCATTTTCAAAATCCAAAAAAAAAAAAACGAAAATTAACATTTTAAGCCGAACAAACACACGATATGAAAAAAAGTCTGGAGGAGAAAAACGTTTCTTTTTGAGAGCCCTACAATATCATCATAACAACTTTTTAAATTTTTTCGAAAAATCGAAAATTCAAATTTTGATCGCACAAAAACACGTAGTTTTTGTTTTATTCGTGAAAAATAACATTAAAAATAAAAAAATTTAATGTTTTGGAAGACGACAAAAGGAAAGAAAAAAAATAATAGGCAAACTTGTTCACTCAAAGAGGATGCACAAATTTGTTATTTATA